>CM026301.1:2622537-2689489 GCA_014851415.1 Cnaphalocrocis medinalis | reverse complement strand
ATATAATACTATTTCTAAATAGGTTAAATCTATAAATAAAGAAAGTCTTTTAGGTTAACTGAAAAATTTAAATAAAAAATATTACTAGCGCGATAAATCGACGCCTAACGCCATCTATAGATAGGTACCTAACAGAGACAAACTGCACTTAATAAAATAAATAAAATTTTGTAATAAAAAAGTCAAAGTGTATTCAAAATTGAACTACGCGCCTCCGTACAAACAACTGTGTAATAGGTAGTAAGTGATTCGATTACTGGCTGCTGCGTTACAAGCATGTTGCTAAGTGCCTAAGTTAATTCGATCCGGGAAAAATATTTTGCTCGACCCGGGAATCAAACCCGTCCCGGGTTTGATTCTTGGGTAGTACCTAGTCAAATCAAACAGAACATTTAAGAATGTAAAATTTTATAATCTTGTGCTGATTCGGAAGGTCAATTTCTACCGAGAAGAATCAACAAGAAACTCAGTAAAACTTAATCTTTTCAAATTTGTTTTCATAATTTTTTTAAAGAATAAAATTTTTTTTTTAACTTAAATTTCATAATACATAACACTGTGTAGGTGAACAGTTTATCATTTCCACAAATTCTTGTCATTAAGGTATTCTTCAATTGTATAATAGGCATTTGCCATCAAGTAAGATTTAACTTGAGATTTAGTACCGGTCCGTGATCTCAGGTCTAGACACCAACTGGGCGTAATAGTTACCTAACTTTAATAAAAATGCCGACACCATGAACCCATACAATTCATACATCCACGCTCGCTAATGCCGTAACAAGCTTATTTGCACATATCAGTGCGCGCCGTGGGACACGCGTGTGACGTCACGTAATGGCCGCTAATACCTCTGACCCTAGGCAAATGAAATTGGTATGTTAAGTCGTTAAGTAAGTGAAAAACTGATAGAACACTCGTGTCATAACTTTCCAATTTAGACTCAAATTTTGACAGCATTACATTTACCTATTTATATATTTTGTGCCTTTAGTCTTGATTTTAATCATTAATCTGACAGTATGTTTCATCTGTACATCCTATACATTATAAACTATAATTAGCCGATGCTAAATGTCACGATGTTTCAGAAGTATGTATTCATACATAGGCTCTACCTCCTTTGATAAGTGATAGGTTCCTTGCCAATCTCAATTAAACAACTTATATAATAGGGAATTGTCACAGAATACATCCTGTATAGATTCTTATGTAAATTTTGGAGGAATATGGATTTGAAAATTGCTATGATAATGACATCTTGTTGAGAATTACCCAACGATATATTTTATGAAGGTGCTACTTTAGTCATATCTTATTTATTTTCAAAAACAGTAACATGCTCACTAATTCCATAATAGTACATACTTATACAAAATTACCTTCAAAATGTATGAAAAATTCATACAAACGAGCTTAAATAGCCTTAAACGATGTTCCACAGTGAAATACCCTATTAGTTATACTAAGTAATTACAGAATGGAGCAATTATTAAGAATTACATACATTTTCTTACATATGTAAGTAAAAACCAATTTAATTGAGTTGAATCTGACCTTCACTATAGTACATTTTCCCAAGAAACTAGGGTTCTACTTAACTGGACGGTAAAACCAATTTAAATTCGTACATAAGACCTTTATACGTAAGAATTCGTCAAACTATGAAAGGTCTTTCTATTTGGTTTTACCTGACCATTTTAAAAAGTCTCCTTAAGTCATACATTTATTAAGTAAAGAGAGCTCTTTTCAACTGGATATCAAAACCAGTCTAATATCTTCTTACAGATCTGCCGTTTCATATATTGTTTAAGCTAAAATAGGTTTTATTGTCTGGTCTTATCCGTAGAGGGTGGACTTGACCAATAGAAGGAAGGGGCTTAAATTCTAAATTTGAATGGGCCAATTAGGTTTCGTAATTGTCAACGTACGTCTTGAATACAAATAATTAGAGTCTTTTGACAAGTAATTATAGGATATTGAATTCGAAATTAGTTTTTGTTAGGTTTCGATAGTTACTTACGCCATTTTGTGTCGTCTATTATAAGTAGGTACATGGCGTTATCTAGGTATGCGGTAATAATAACATAAGTACTACTATATTTGAAATGAAATTGTTTCTTTTGTTGAGTCGTTGGATCAATAGAATGTAAAGTATCAGCCTATATACTGTCCCACTGCAGGGCAAAGGCCTCCATCATAGAAATCAAGTCATCGCTACTATGATGGGATTAGGCTTAATCACCACGCTTGCCTAATGCGGATTGGTGATCACAAACCCGAGCTATGTTAGAAAAATTCTAGACATACTTTTTGCTCGTATGAGTACCTAACTAAACCGACACGCTTTTACAATGTAATGTACGTACAGCGCCATCTATTGGCTTGGATAAAAAACTGATTTCCCGAAACGAAGTAATTGCAGGCCACTAAGAAGTAAATACCTAAATAAATTTCTACTGACGGTGATGAAAGACTCTGTAACGAAACCTGCATGTTTTATTAAATTACTAGTGGCCCGCCCTCACTTCGCTTCGGGACCGTAATTCAGATATGAACCAATAGATGGCGCTGTGTCCAATTACATAGCGCAAGCGTTTCGTGTTTTCGGTTTACCTATAAGCCTTGTCGTTGACTTTAGAAGTTATCTCTTTATAAATAGAATAGATTAAACCAAGTTTCTTTGAATGCTTACAGTCATGCTAAGACGCCAACAAGTCATGCTGTACCTATTGTTATATATGTACCTAAGTACATATATAACAATAGGTACATAGTGTCAATCTTAGTAAGTTTTAAATAGTTTCTGAAACGTGTAATCAATAAGGGTAAAATACCAACGTCCCGATTAGGAATAGAAAATGGAGGTAAGTAGTTGACAGCGCACTTGGGACTCCACTGTTGTCGCGGCAATCGCTTACCACCAGGTGATCCGTCTGCTCATCTGCCACTCAAAAAAATACCCGATTCGCCTATTAAAATATTAAAGCCAAAAATATTGAAATCCATGGCGCCAGTCTCCAAGCGTACTATTATATTTTACGTCCCTAATCCTAACCACAGACAAACCGATTATCAATAACTCCTTTTTGTTCTTGCCGACATTTTTTTTTTCAAAAATGACACGTTGCCTGGGCCCAGAAATTACATATTCGATGCTTGTGTATAATTTGGCCCAAAATTGGTCGGGACATAGTTTTTGTTTGTTTGTCTGTAATTATGCTGCAGCTTTCCGGTTTTTTACGTCTGAACGTTTTTTGGGACGAGCAATGTCAAATTAGTTATACCTAAATACGGTTGTAATGTCTTATTGCATAAAATTCTTGGCATATAATGGCATGGTAAAATTTAGAAATAAAAAATAGAAATAAATTGAGACAACATCACATACATTGTCCTGGTCCCAAACTAAGGTTTTCCCTTGTACTATGGAAACCAGAAACAACGATGGAACCACAAACACCCAGACCCAACACAAATATCTGTTTCATCAACAAACATTTGTGTTGGTGCGGGAATCGAACCCGCGACCCTTACGTCTCAACCGGCGCTCAAACCATTGCGCTAAACGGGTCGTCTTTATAGTATTTGTTTGACGGCCTCGATGGCGCAGTGGCTAAGGTTCGGCCGAAGCGTGAAAAGTCCAGGGTTCGATTGCCGGTGAAGTCTCTTTTCTAAGTTTTTCCTGGGTTGACGCCCCCAGTTACCTATTGTTACTTGGTACTAATAGTACAGGGATGGCCCTAGTTTGAGACCAGGTTGAAAAAAAAATGATACGATTGTGTGGCGCAGTTAATTAATTTATTTATAAATTTTATAGACATTGACAAATTTCATGTACAGTGGCCAGCACATCAAGTTACTACAATCTGTCAATTGCCTCAGTTGATATTGACCAAACCGGTTTGACAGAAAAGTGAGGGTTCGATTGAAGCAATTGACAGATTTGTAATAACTTGAATGTGCAGGCCACCGTACACTGTTTAGTCTTAAGTCGTTTTATGCCGAAGCTCTCAAACTAGCTATGTTAGATCATCCAAATAAGCAAATTAAAAATCAGCTGTTCCATACATTATTCAACGGCTAATATTCTTATTTTGATAATCTAACATGATAAAGGGGCTTTATTCGATTTACCTATCATGAGGGCTTTGGCATTTGACCGTTAGAGAGTCACACTTCGGCCTAAATGGGCCAGCGTGATACCGTCAAGAAACAGTGCCTGCTGTGTTTCGTCGAGTGAGTGAGAGCATCGGAGGCCCAATCGGAGAGGAAAGGGTGTCGCCGGCGGTGATCAGACTGTACGTTTGCCACGTATCACATAAAAAAAATCATGACATGACATGACATGACGTTCCAACTAACGAATGAACAGGTGATTTTACCCGACTACGGCAAAGCAAAGGGAGGTTATGATTTTGACAGGCTATGTATGTATGTATGTATGTATGTATGTATGTATGTAGGTATTGTATGTATGTATGTATGTTCATCTGTTTTTATTCTGCTTATTTGACGATCTAACATTCTAAAGAGAATTTATTCGTGTCACCAATTAGGCTTTTGGATAAAAACGACTTAAACGGTGTATTTCAGAAATAGATAACATATATTTAAAAGAAAACCGGCAGAAACACAGTGGATCGGATACATTCCGAAGAGCGATAATTTAGTTTTCTAGCTGTAAGTACAACTGTCACTGTACGTGAGTACAGTCGGCGGGAAAAGTGAAAAGTAAAGTAAAGTATAATTATTTAAAACTATTTAAAGATAATGTATATGATTTAAATGAAATTAAATATATATCTTGATCCATAAGATATACTAAAAAATAAATAGACATAATGCGATTCTACCACCGGTATCTGAAAGTTGATTCTGACGAGAAGATCCGGCAAGAAATCCTTCAAACCACCTTGTCTACTGGCCATTCTGAACAACATTTTTTCTATGACTTTTCGAAATTCGTTAAAAGTTTTTCGACTTATAACTACACATTGACCGTACTAAGTACCTAGCTTGAGCACTTGTGTCACAGATATCAGACACTGTTGGAAACAATCCAAACCCAGACATTGAAAAACAAAAGTCGACTGTTCCTACGTACACTATAAAAGTGAATATTCGTATTAGAGTTATTATTTTAAAGTACATCCCTGTTTTCAATATTCATCTTTATAGCGAGCCATGGCTTTGACCATAAGTAAGATAATTTTTGTCGAAAAAAAAATAGAGAAGTGTAAATGGTAAGAAACAACGCAAATATTCTGTTTTTATAGTGTATACACGTAGGGACAGTCGAAGTTTCATCACACGAATGTTTCTGATATGTGGAATCGAACCCACGACTTTTGACGTATTCATCAGGGTCACTACCAAATGCGCCATCCGGCCGGAACACTTTTCCCCACGTCTATCCCTAAGATGTCACTGATCACAAATTGCTCAGTCAACCGCAATGTTCAATGAACTAGCCGACAGATGGAGCTAAATTATACGGTTCATTATTACGCCAGTTCGCGTGGGAGACGGTAACACCGAACTCACCGTATACAGCGCCTACCGCCCCCCAGTTTTAACAGTTGACGGCGGCGACCTCGACAGAATCTTTGACGGCTCTCCGTCGCTACTGGCCGGGGATTTGAACGCGAAGCACACCTCGTGGGGTTCGCGTTCAATATCGACCGCAGGTAGAAGACTCTACGAGGCCGCCGCCGCCCGCGACATAGAGGTGCTCGGCCCCACCTGCCCCACACATGTACCCACCAATGTAAACCAAAACGCCGACGTGCTGGATATTGTACTGACACACGGAGTGAACTTTCCGGTCACGGTAGAGGTACTGTACGATACTAATACCCAACACTTGCCTCTACTCGTGACCGTAGAGTTCACACACATTGGCCAACTCCCCCGCGCCCCACCCCAAAAACGGACTGGGACAAATATGCCGCCTTACTAGCCGACACGAGGTTGGAGGGACCACTGATGACGGCGGAGGACGTGGAAGCGGCGGCTGCCCTTATCGAGAGTCGCCTGAAAGCCGCCAAGGAGGCAGCAACCAGACCACAGACCGCCCGAGAAAATGCACACCGCCGACAGCGGCTCCCACCGCACATTGCCAAGAATGTGAAAAAGAAAAGGCGCCTCAAACAGATGTGGGTATCGACCAGATGCCCACAAATCAAAAGAGAGCTGAATATAGTCACGGACAAGGTGAAAGAGGCTATCATCAAATGGAGAGGCGAGTCGTGGGACGCCGCCATGGATAAGGCTGGAGATTCACCTGCGGACCTCTTCCTCCTCGCCAAAAAATTATCCTCCTCCAGGCCGGCCATATGCCCGATTGTGGACGCAGAAGGCGCCAGGCACTACGAGGCGAAAGATAGGGCGCGCCTAATAGCCGACCACCTGGAGGTCCAATTCACCCCCCATCCTGTCACAACCATCCGAGCCCGAGATACTGGCCCACCATCAGAGGGTAGAGCATCTGGTAGCTGAGTTCCTGGCCACCCCCGCCCCACCGCTTCAGGGAGACGCGTTTATTTCACCTGCGGAACTGCGGAATGCAGCCGCCCGTCTACCCAAGCGCAAGGCACCGGGGCCAGATGGCATCACTACCACGATGCTCAGAAACTTACCCAACAGAGCGCTGGTTGCCATAACCAGACTCTTTAACGCCATATTGAGGGCTCACCACTTCCCATCCCGATGGAAGTTAGGGAAAGTCATAGTCCTACCCAAACCAGGGAAAGACCGACGATCCCCGGCTTCCTATCGTCCCATCACTCTCCTTCCCCACCTCGGTAAGCTTTTTGAGAGATTGTTACTGTGGAGGCTGCGACCGTGTTTGTGTCCTAGGGACGAACAACACGGGTTCCGCGCCGGTCATTCCACAGTGACCCAACTTACCAGGGTTCTCAATCACCTGGCTAGTGAATCAAACCGGGGTTACAGCTCCGCCGGAGTCTTTCTCGACATCGAGAAGGCCTTCGACAGAGTATGGCACCCGGGTTTGATTCACAAGCTAATCCACACAGGGACCCCCCCCCCCCCTCATACACCTCATTTCCTCGTTCCTTGAAAATCGGAGCTTCTATGTCAACATAGAGCTTGCAGATTCCCCCCCCCCACCCCATCCTTGCAGGAGTTCCGCAGGGCAGCTGTTTGAGTCCGCTGCTATACGCAGCGTTCACGGATGACATCCCCCTGCCCGTAGCCGAAGACAGACCAGGAGTGGGCCCAATCATCCTAGGCGCTATACGCCGACGACAGCGCATACTTCGCCTCATCGATAGGCTGGACGGAGGCGGCCGCAGGACTACAGCGGGCCTTGGACGTGCTGCCAGAGTGGCTAAATAAGTGGAAGATGGCCGTGAACGCGGGGAAAACCACGGCCCTCCTCATCGGACGCCACTGGCGCAAACCGCCACCTCTTCACACTATTAGGCCAAAACATAGAGTGGGCCACAGAGGCCAAATACTTAGGTGTCATCATAGACAGATCCCTGGGAATGGTGCCGCAAATAAACCATGCCACCCACATGGCAAAGTTTGCGCGCACCAATCTCAGGCCCATGCTTACATCAGATAGGCTACCACTCGCCACAAGGGTTCGTATGTATAAAACCTACATACGACCATTTGATCACATACGCAGCGCCAGCTTGGTACGCCTTGGCCAATACACACCAGCGTGCTCGCCTGCAGGCGCAACAGAACATTTCCCTCCGCGTCGTCACAGGAGCGGGGCGCTATGTCCGAAACGCGACCTTAGCCGCGGACCTGGAGATGCAATCCGTGGAGGAGTTTGTGGTGAGGCTCGCCCGTCGAATGTTCGACCGGGCCGACAACGGGCCCCACAGGCACCTCCACGGATTTGCACCCCTCCTTGTACGACAAGCCGCCCATAGGGGCGCATTCAAACATTCGTCGCGCGCGCTACTGCTCCCAAGCGACGACGAGGGAAGTGCTCTGCACCAGCCGCGGCCGCTGACACCCACTACACTGACGGCGAATCACCGCCCCCACGACACCTACCACCACTTTCACCCCTACCGCCACTGCCACACCACACCCCACACACACAACAGCACACTACAGGCCCCCCCACCACACCTGAACCCCCCACACCCCCGCATCCCCCTCCGGACCCACCCCCTCCCTGCCCCCGACCACGACTCCGAATCCTGCCCGCCCAGCAGGAAACGGTTGACGACGGCCAGGAATGGCTAGACGGGTTGAGAGACCGACTGAGGGAGATGTACAAAAACATTAAAAAATAGATAGATGGAAAAAAAAAAAAAAAAAAAAAAAAAAAAAAAAAAAAAAAAAAAAAAAACCATCTCCCTCCGACTTGACTGTGACTAACCAGTCCCCCCTCCCAGACAGACGAGTGCGACCGGGTAGCAGGCAGGCCCTCCGGGGTCGAAGACCGCCCCAACAGCACCTTGTCGGGAGGCCTCCCCCTCCTGAAGCACGACACCGTGCCACAAGATGGCACGAGAAGCAGCCCGGGTAAAGGGTTTACCCCGTATACCCGAACCGCACCAAGGTGCGATGAATATCGGTTTCGGTTTCGGTTATTACGCCAGACAGAGACGGGCAGATGCCTCCACCTGGCGAGGGAGCGAGATGAAAGACTGGTCTGTGGATTTTTTTTCGTTTGTGGCTTTTTATTGAAACATGTCTTTCTTGAGGTAATTCTTTACGTCTTTATAAAACAATTTGCTTGTGTTATTGGGTGTTGTGAATAAAATATTGTTTGAGGTCTTCTAGGAGTAGGTACCCTATATTAATAAAATAATTAATAGAATATTATATTAAATAAACATAATAATTTATTATCCGCCATCGACCTTTCTGCCTCACCCAATGGTTAACTGGTAGAGAATGTTGTGTAGCATTGAGTTTGCCAATCCCATCTTATCGCAGGGCGTCCAATACTACGCTTGAAATAGTAATACGTCTA
The DNA here is from genome assembly GCA_014851415.1 of Cnaphalocrocis medinalis. Taxonomy (NCBI): domain Eukaryota; kingdom Metazoa; phylum Arthropoda; class Insecta; order Lepidoptera; family Crambidae; genus Cnaphalocrocis; species Cnaphalocrocis medinalis. The sequence continues at coordinate 2,680,518 of CM026301.1, read as the reverse complement.
TACCCAAAATTGGAATTCAAGACCAAAAAAAACTACGACAATGTTGCTACTGCAATAAATTGATTGTACCATTATAGTATACCCTTTCTAAAAACACTTGCTGATGTAATTAATTTATTGGTAATTATGATTCTTTAATTAAAAAAATATATTTACTTTTTTTCACGTAAAATACAAGACGCTTTAATAGAAACTTAACCATCCGTAATTTTAGTTTTCAAAGATGATATTGCGCTTGTAACACTTCAGGTGCTAATACCTAACATTTGGTATTATCTACCTACAACATTTTATCAATGTATGGACTTGACAGTTTAAGTAGTCTTTAAAATAAGAAAAAGAATGCCAAAAAGGTTGGAGAAACCTGAAAACGTTACTTGAAAATGACATAAGTGACTTTAACAGATTTGACAGTGACGTACTTATCTGTCGTAGATTTTTTGGTCTTGAATTCCAGTTTTGGGTGTCAAATTGAGTGATCAGTGCTGTAACTAGCCTTTTATGCACCCGGTGCGTGCTTTTGTTGTTTCAATATCGCTTCAAATTGCGATACAGATTTAGATAACTAGTACAGTAGGGCGGTCTGGTCATTTCTGCGCCCCTGGAGGGTCTGCGCCCAGTGCCTGGGCACCGCTGGCACCGCCCTATTTACGACACTGTGAGTGATGACACATTCACATCTGTCAGTTTACTTTACATGATTATGAATCAGAGTATAGTCGATGTTGAAATAGTACGAGTAGTTCTAAATTAAAATGCATTCAGACACAAAACTTGTAATGTTTTCCCCGCGAATGGCATTACGGGTGCAGCCGCGCAAAACTGTTGAGAGCTCTCAGCGTAGCAGCCCTTGAGTTCATGCACTCGACAATATGTAGGGTTGCCCCTTGCTATCTATACGATTTTATAAGCCTGGAGTATCTATTGATTTATAAAGCCAGATGGAGTGACGATCTGCGCAAGAGGACCTGGAGCTGGATGCGAGTAGCCGAAGATCGATCAAAGTGGCGAGCATTTGGAGAGGTCTATGTCCAGCAGTAAACACCAACAGGCTGATGATGATGATGATTTATAAAGAGACTAGTGGCCCGCCCCCACTTTATTTCGGGACAGTATGGCGCTATAGATGACTCTGGGCGTAGTTTGGATCGCGCTAGTGTTTTGCCTTTCGATTGAATATAAAGTGTGTTGATGTCTAAAGAATTTTTCTCTTTATAAATAGTATAGAAGATAAATTCTTTAAACGCCTTATTGGTGTAGTGGTTTAAGTACCGGGCCGTGATATCGGGGTCCCGGGTTCGATTCCCGAGTCGAGCAAAAGTACGTTTCGAATTTTTCGAACATAGCTCGGGTTTGTGATCACCAATCCACATTAGGCAAGCGTGGTGATTAAGCCTAGTCCCATCATAATAGCGATGACTTGATTTCTATAATGTGTGTTTGTTCAGTGTCTGGGAGTTGTATATTGTATTATTTTATTGATTATATTTGTGTATCCTCTTTTGGCTGATAATATCTATAACACAACTGCTTAATTTAGTTATTTTATTTATTTTTACTGGTAGATACTGCCAGCCCTAACCCCGCCCTCCCACATTCGTTACAGCTATTGTTTCAGTATCGCTTCTTTACTCGCGTTTCCGGTTGCGTCGTCGCTAATTACGCCATCTGGCGGCGAAATGCGGCACTTTTGGAAAACAATTTTTAATCTTGCGGTTTGTTTTAATTTCTGTCATCTGGTATGTGAATGAACATAGCTACTATTAAAATAAATTGAAAGAAGTATTTTTTTATACAAAAGCTGCCTGATGATACATAATATGAATTACTTTATTGGACAATAAAACAATAACTTTTTTAACAATCTAAAGCTAATATATAAACGGAAAACTGATATAGGCACTGCTAGTGTTGAAATCTACGATCTGGCTTAAGAAGAGGTTAAATTAAGAGGTAAATGTCTGAGATATGCTGCGTCCTCTTACAATTTAAACTACATGTCTTTGTCAAGGTACATTAAGAAGAAAGAAGCTTACCAATCGACCCCGGAAAGCCAAGCTCCGTCTATGGGTTATTCCATCCCGTCAATTTTTACTGCAGAAGAGGAGAATTACTAATATGTGCAGCTATGGACTAACAACAAAAGAAACATATTATTTTTTATATTTTTTTGGCTAACTTATATGCAATGGCCCTTGTTTCTTTTGTTGTTAGTCCATAATTTTTATTACTTGTTACATTATTACTTGTTACGGGGATTTTAATTGTTAATTTGGTTCTAAAAGTTGATTAAATATTATTTTGGTAAAAAAGCATGTTTGATTTATTTAATTTAAGCCCAATGCTATTTATATATCAAATAAAATATTATATACAATGCTGTCACAACTTACCTCGGTACCTGTCACAACTTACCTCGGTGGTAGGAGAGTTGTGACAGGGGGAGTAGTCCTTGATTTCGTTGATTTTCTCAGAAACCAGTACATTTAAATTAATTTTGGTAATTGTTTTAAAAAGAGAAGGAATGACGCTAAACTTATTTATATAGGTCACTAGCGGCCGCCCGCGACTTCGTCCGCGTGGAAAAGTAACTTTTTACCCCCCTTTTAACCCCTTACAACCCCCTTTTCGCAATAAAAAGTAGCCTATATCCTTTCTCAGGGTCTAGATCATCTGTATACCAAATTTCATTTAAATCCGTTCAGTAGTTTTGGCGTGAAAGAGTAACAGACAGACAGACAGACAGACAGACAGACAGAGTTACTTTCGCATTTATAATATTAGTATGGAGTATGGATAACTGTTAAATGTTTCTTGATCGAGATATTATGGCCTCTGATGTTAAAATTGTCACAACCCTCCTAGGTCTCCCCTACCAAACCCAAATAGTACCCAAATAATAAAATAATGTTTAAATTGTAATTTGATAATTGTACATTTTTCCTGCGCGCTAAAGAACATTTAGAAATAGTAAATATGTTTCATACAAAAACTAAGTGCTAGATTGTAAGAGCTTTAGCAAACTGGTGTCGAAATGAAAACTTATTAACCACCATTGATTAATGACTAGAAAATAATGGTTATTGTTACATACAATTAAGAAAATGAGCTTTTCTGTTGTATAAAAATGAAATTGAAATAGTGCTTCTATATTTTATGAAATTGTAAAAATGACTATAAAAGCCATTTTTGGGATATTCGACCCATTATCCATACTAATATTATAAATGCGAAAGTAACTCTGTCTGTCTGTCTGCTACTCTTTCACGCCAAAACTACTCAACGGATTTAAATGAAATTTGGTATACGGATAATCTAGACCCTAAGAAAGGACATAGGCTACTTTTTATTGCGAAAAGGGGGTTGTAAGGGGTTAAAAAGGGGGTAAAAAGTTACTTTTCCACGCGGACGGAGTCGCGGGCGGCCGCTAGTACGTGATATGAAGTTTCTAGTAAGTAACAGATTTATAATCGGTGACTGCAATTTAGTTAAAATATTGGCCACTGATTAAAGTTACAACAAGAAATTGTTACCTACTTTAAGAAGTCTTCCAAATGCCAAAAGATCCTGGTATCTCTAATACTTTTTTATCACTTTCAGAACTGTTATATTGGTAGCTGTACTTAAGTAAACATAAATGTAATTTATGTCGGTTGAGTGAAAGTGTTTTAATGTCTAAAAGCTTTCGGCCCCTCTGGGTTGTCACGTAAAATCAATGTTTGTTAGAGCCTTCACACTTTACGATACGATGTCGATCCGATATACTTCTATGGTACTTCTGGTATCCTGGTACTTTTTAGCCACGTTTCGGCATAAATGTGTGTGATACCACGGCCTCACTACCACAGCTGCACTAGTGTTGCAGGTGTCTATGGGTGGCGGCAATCGCTTACCACCAGGTGATCCGTCTGCTCGTCTGCTACTTACCTATTGCTATCACAAAAAGAAATCACGCCCCTGCGGGTTGTCACTTAAAATTAATGTTTGTTAGGATCATCACACAATACGACTCGATGCGTTGACGATCCGATATACTTTTTTTTATAATGCAGGAAGGCAAACGAGCAAGCGGGTCACCTAATGGTAAGTGAACACCGCCGCCCATGGACATCAGCTACACCAGAAGGAATGCGGATGCGTTGCCGGCCTTTTAGGAAGGTATAGGCTCGTTTCTTGAAGATACTTCCATGGTTCTTCTGATCTCCTGGTACTTTTTATCCGTGGGAGAGCCATGTTTTGGCAAGATTGGGCCGGTTTGACCGGAGATGCCACGGCCTCACAGAAGACTGGCGTGAAGCAGCGCCTGCGCTGTGTTTCGTCAAGTGAGTGAGGGTACCGGAGACCCAATTGGGGAAAGGGGTTAAAGTTGATTGACATTGATACTCTACTGGTGTTGCAGATGTCTATGGGAGGCGGCAATCTCATACCATCAGGTCACAAAATAATTACACACAGAAGTTAGACTCAGCCTGATTTTGAATTTAGAAGAGTTTGTTGACATATGCTAGGGTGGGTTGTTGCCCGGCATGAGTACATAAGCGCGCGGCCTCTACCACAGACCTCGACAGTTTTGACAATCTTATGTCATAGGCTAGGATTAATGTAGTCGAAAAGGCGTATTTCCCCGTTAGTGCGGATGCGTGAGTACATGACACGTTTTTAGCTCTTAGTGGGCAGCCTCCTTTCTGTGTGTAATAGGGTATTTGACAAAAAAAAATTATGTGTTTAATCAAAAGACCTCTTAATTTAAGAAACATTATTGAAAGAATTGCTTGATTCTGATTTGAATCACCTGAGATATCACAACTTTAAAAGCACATATTTTGGGCAAGCCCAAAAACGCTCTATACAAATGGCTACAGGCAAGTGACGTCACACGCTTGTATCTTGTATGCGCGTCTAGTAAATTTTGTTTGGTAGCTATATCAAATGTTTCGTTTAAGTAAATGGTTTCATAATAAAAGTTGGTGGAAAATGTACGGGTAGTTCAATGATATAATTTTTTTTTTAAATTGTATACTTTAAAAATGGACTTGCCCATGAAACTTTGAATGCTCATAAAACCAGCTAGACGTTATATTTTTAACTGAAAATGTTGGCCATTGGTTCTCATTTACCAGTATTTTGGAAAAGTATAAATATTTTTTACTATATCGAAATTAGTCAAATACCCTATTATTTGTGATCAGGTGTTCCGTCTCCTTGATTGCCACCTATCACATAAAAGTCGTATACTCTAAACGCTTTTACAATCCCTTTCAACATAATCGCCATGTATTTTGAAGTAGAGAGACGATGTCGTGAGCACTTTAAGTTTTTATAATATGTATCTGTTATTCAGGTTAACATTTCTGTTATTGTACAATTTAACCGTAATGGAAGGTCATCAAAAGTTGGTTAAAATATTATGTTACTAGTGGCCCGCCCTCACTTCGCTTCGGGACCGTAGTTCAAAAATAAACCAATAGATGGCGCTGGCGCTTCTCGTCACCCATTCCTCAAAGTCTTAAGTCGAAAGTCTTCGACCAGTGCGTCCTCCCGGTCATGACTTACGGTGCCGAGAGCTGGACTTATCCACCGGTTCAAAGTCGCTCAAAGAGCTATGGAAAGGGCTATGCTCAGATCGTATCTTTGAAGGACCGTAATTAGACAGAGAACCAGAGTCACCGACATAGCCCACCGCATTAGCAAACTGAAGTGGCAGTGGGCTGGTCACATTAGCCGCAGAACTGACAACCGTTGGAGCCGTAAAGTCCTTGAGTGGAGACCGCGACTCGGCAAACGTAGTGTTGGACGCCCTGCTACAAGATGGGATGACGACATTCGAAGGCTGACTGGAGTGAGCTGGATGAGAGTGGCCGAAAATCGCTAGCGTTTCGTGTTTTCGATTTACCTATAAGCCTTGTCGTTGTCTATAGAAGTTATCTCTTTATAATTAGTATAGAAGATAGAAGATTTAACTTAGATCGAAACTACTACAGTATACAGTATTAGAAAGGGGCAAAAAGTAGCCTATGTTACTCTTCATCCCTTCAACTATCTCCACTTAAAAAATCACACTCAATTCGTCGCTCCTTTTTGCCGTGAAAGAAAGACAAACATACAGACACACAGACAGCCAGACAGACACATTTTCCCATTTATAATATTAAGTACGGAAGTATGGATTTTTAAATGTCAAATATTATGGTAAGTTACCGCTGATTCGGAAAGTCAGTTTCTACCGAGAAGAATCAGCAAGAAACTCAGTAGTCACTATTTTTAAATTATAATCATTACAATTTTCATTCTGATATTATTTTAAAAACATTATTACGATTACAGTAACAGTATGATATAATCTATCTGGAGGAACAAGAGTCTATAGGCTGCGGTTGTTGCTTATCATCAGGCGAGCCGCACGTTTGTTTGCCACCTAAGTTGTAAAAAAGAAACTTTTTATTAGAACTCTACCTTTTAAGGGGGATACTGAAAATGAAGCCTAATCCCATCATAGTAGCGATGACTTGAAATCTATGATGGAGGCCTTTGCCCTGCAGTGGGACAGTATCTAAGATTTTTTTATGTGAAAGGTGGCAAACGAGCAAATGGATGACGGTAAGACTGCCTACAAACACCTACAACAACAGTAGAGTCGCAAGTGCGCGACCAAACTTAAACCACCTTGCCTTCATTGGGCCTCCGCCACCCTAACTCACAGGAAAACACAGCACAGGCACTGCTTCACGTCTTCTATGAGGCCGTGGTACCTTTCAAGTCGAGCCGGCCCATTCATGCCGAAGCGTGGCTCTCCCACGGTATCTGATTACTTAGTAGGTACAGATTAGGTCAATGTAATAGATTTTGTGGATTTTTTTAATTCAAAAAGATGCTTGCTTCTTAATGAATTCACGACCTCCTATCAAAAGGCAAACATTTTCATCCACTAAGCTACTCTCATAAAACAGAACCTACCTATCTCTCAGATCTCAAATTTCCGAATTCAACTAAAAAAGAGACAAAACACAAGTAGAAGGGCGAATTACCTGGGCCCCCGCCCTAAGCGTTGCCATAGCAACCGACGGGGCGGTCTGTCCCTATGTACTAACGAAGTGGGGGTGGTAGGTAAGTGAAAATTTTACGGTTGGTCGGTTTCTGCCTACGGAATAGTTCATCGTTTTTTAGGGTTTTGGAAGTTGTATAAAAATTGTAAAATATTTACGGCAATTAACGCGACGTTTATTTTATTGTACGGTGGCCAGCACATCAAGTTACTACAATCTGTCAAATTTCTTCAATCGAACCTCACTTTTATGTCAAACGTGTTTGGTTCAATATCAACTGAGGAAATTTGACAGATTGTAGTAACTTGATGTGCTGGCCACTGTACATACTTACTGCTTGACGTTTTGGCTGCCTTACAGCAGCCGTCACAAGCGGCTTTTCCCGTTTTAAATTTTTGTAGTTTAATCGATTTTCGCATTGTTATGCAACGCGAAAATCTAAAATACTTAAATATTTGTATAAAACTATTTTTGTGTATTGATCCTAAAAGCGGCAAAAGTCGAAATCTAGGCAGGACTAAATCTTGTTGTGTTATTTTTGGTATAATCTGGACATCTTTAAGGCAAGAGTGAACAGGCATCTTCTAGGCAAACGCGTGTCATCCTAGACCTCATCGTCACTTTCCATCAGGTGCGATTGTGGTGAAGCGTTGGCCTATAGTCTAATAAAAAAAATCTATGTCGAAAAAGTTTAAGTGAAGATTTAACTTGTTGAAAAGTTGTTAAAAAACAAAAAGTGTGTTTTGAATTTTTCGAACATAGCTCGGGTTTGTGATCACCAATCCGCATTAGGCAAGCGTGGTGATTTAGCCTAATCCCATCATAGTAGCGATAACTTGATTTCTATGATGGAGGCCTTTGCCCTGCAGTGGGACAGTATATAGGCTGATACCTTAACTTGTTGGCAATCGCTTATCATCAGGTGATCCATCGAGCTGGCCTATTAATGCTGAAGCGTGGCCCTTCCACGGCTTAGACATCGATTAGATCGCGCAAGTGTTCCGCTTTTTCGTTTTACATGTAAAACAAAAAAGCGACTGGAATGGACAATTCTATAGGTTTAACGTTTCTATAAATGGTATACTTAGATGATTAATTCTATATTAAGTAATAAATGTTAAAAAGAGAATTAACGTCACGCATTAATTATATTATGGAGTAAACTGACAGTTGCAAATTTCAATTTTCTATAAATTTTGCAAAGATTTAAATCATAGATATGCCCTCGCCATACTTTGACCGCGCCGATTTGAGTCGCACCTCAAATAACCTAGTTTTGCTCAACTGAGATTAGCACGGATTAGTTGCCGTTTGCACTCGGAGACAGTTGTACGATACAGCTGCCTGGAATTTTGACAGAAAAAAGCACTCAAAATGCCTTCATGTGCCTTTTTATAGTGCAAGAAAATTACTACAAATTCAAATAAAGCGAATGGTGTAACATTTCACTCGTAAGTATTTATATTTCATCAATAATTTAATTTATTTTATTTTGTTGACAAAACATCAAAGTCTGATCGGCCAACGCGTGACAGAGAGAGTAGTATTGGCAATTACTGTGAGACAAAAAGAGACAACATCATTATCTCGCTGGCCAATATACTTAGACCCGCTGTAGTACTCAGAACTCAGTTGATAACAGCTCATTTGTTAATGGATTACAATAACCGGGAAAAGTACGGTTAGCGTCAGCAGTTTCGATAGGCATTGTTTTAATAGCGGTCAGATATAAAATAGCAATTTTATTTCGACTAGAAATCAATAAACATGCAAATAATAATTACGTATTATTTTTAAGTGAACGTTTATTGTTTTAGATTTCCGCAAGATCCGCGTTTAAAAGAAAAATTGATCAAAGTTATCCAGCGGCATCGAAGGGATGAATACTGGTTACCTGGGCAATTTAGTCGAATTTGCTCTTCTCATTTCAAAGAAAATGATTTATATTTGACTCTCCTAGGTCGGCGTAAAGTTAAAAGTATTATATTTGTGTTTCTTTTGTTGTCTTATTCTATAACACAAGTGCTTAAGCTACTTTGTACGGAGTCAGGACATTAATATGGGATTGTGTTAATTTATTAATTAATTATTAAATTATACTAAATATTACTCATAATTTTTCTTAAGGAATGGTAGGGGCAAAGGCCTTTATCATAGAAATCAAGTCATATCTACTATAATGGGATTAGGCATAATCACCACCCTTTATGCGGTTTGGTGATCAAACCCGATATTCGGTCTGTGATTAAAGTAGTTTATTTGAATAAATAGATAATTAATGTAATGTAACATTTAGAAATAAAATGTCCCATCAATAAAATTGCTTTTAAATTTAGGAATTGTTTATTTTTAGTTCTCAGTATGAAAATTTTGCTGACCGTATTTTATCCTCATAGATAGTGACTTTCGATGACACGCACACGTCATGTCATCAAAATATTGCCTCGTTTTTAGGTGTCAGGGCATATCTATGATTTAAATCTTTGAAATTTTGTATATTTTCATCTGTCAAATTGAGTGATAATGTATGGGATGACACTTTGACATCTGTCAGTTTACTCCACATGATTAAAAATCAGAGTTTAAGTATTTTTTTACAATAATTTCAGAATTGCCAGCTACGGCCTTCTCGCTCCATCCCCTCGTTTCAGAGTTGTATTTCAGTGAATTATAAACGGGCGCTCTGGCGACTGAAATAAAACTGAAAACTGAAGCTTTCCTTTCAGAACATTTCACATTTTCAGCTGTTTAATGGAACGAAACTCGGTGTCGCGGTTAAAAACCATAGCTTAAATGTTATGTTGGGATTGCATGGCATGTTGTGTTAAGATTTTTGAATTGTAACTCAATGTGTTGTCTATGGGCGGTGGCAATCGCGATCAGTTTAAATACCTACTTAGCGCTTTTTGGTCATATTTAGGTACGGTGGCCAGCACATCAAGTTACTACAATCTGTCAAATCTCTTCAATAGAACCTCACTTTTATGTAAAACCTGTTTGGTTCAATATCAACTGAGGAAATTTGACAGATTGTAGTAACTTGATGTGCTGGCCACTGTACTTATAATTTTATTTAAGGAGTTTGTGCAAGCTATTCGGATCTTCATAAGTGTATGTAAATTGTCATGTTTTTTTTTATAGTATAGGAAGGCAAACGAGCAAGCGGGTCACCTGATGGTAAGTGAACACCGCCGCCCATGGACATCAGCTAACACCAGAAGGAGTGCGGATGCGTTGAATGCGTTGATGTAAGGATAAACCTTAGGTTGGGACCAGGACAATGTATGTGATGGTGTCTCAATTTATTTATTGACTAGCGGCCGCCCGCGACTCCGTCCGCGTGGAAAAGTAACTTTTTACCCCCCTTTCAACCCCTTACAACCCCCTTTTCGCAATAAAAAGTAGCCTATGTCCTTTCTCAGGGTCTAGATTATCTGTATACCAAATTTCATTTAAATCCGTTGAGTAGTTTTGGCGTGAAAGAGTAGCAGACAGACAGACAGACAGACAGAGTTACTTTCGCATTTATAATATTAGTATGGATGAATTAAATTACTGGAATATATGTAACAACAATTGCCACAAGTCTTTGGGCGAGCTATAACAGTTACGTTGCATTAAATCTATTAATAAATATAGTATTAAGTTCTTGTTACTTTTTTATGTAAAATGAGCAGCTTGGCGTTTTGGGAAACTGTAAGCCAGTATGTAACAAATTGCATGATTAAATAAATAAAATCTACCCTAGCATAAATTAGAAAATATGATGAATTCTCTAAAGATTCTACGTTATATGAAAGTAATACTTTTGCATTTTTTTTTGTGATAAAAGTGGCAGATGAGCAGTCGGATCACCTGATGGTAAGCGATTGCCTCCGCACATTGACTCCTGCAATACCAGTAGAGCCTCAAGAGCGCTGCCAACCTTTGACCCCTTTCCCCGAATTGGGCCTTCGGTATCCTCACTCACTCGACGAAACTATTACTACTAACTGCTACTTCACGCCGGCTTTCGGTAAGGTCGTGGTGTCACTTCGGTCGAGCCGGCCCATTCATGCCGAAGCGTGGCTTTCCCACGGTTATTTATTTAAGTTTTTTTTTGTAATTTTTTTTATAGGATAGGGGGCAGACGAGTAGACGGATCACCTGATGTTAAGCGATTACCGTCGCCCATGAACACCTGCAACTCCAGGGGCTTCACAGGTGCGCTGCCGGCCTTTTAGAGAAAGATATGCCATTTTCTTGAAGGTTTGTAGGTCGTAGTGGTCCGGAAATTCCGCAGGTGGCAGTAAATAAAAGAGATTGCTCTTTAAATTGAAATCCGTGCACAGTGACACTGTGGAATCATCTGCCAACGATAGTGTTTCCGAGCAGATACGACCTAGTGATCTTAAAGAAAAGGGTTTATTCCTTCCTTAAGAGCCGGCAACGCATTTGTGATGCCTCGGGTGTTGCAGATGCCCATGGGCGGCGGTGACCACTTACCATCAGGTGAGCCGTCTGCTCATTTGTCCGCAATAATGTAAAAAAAAAATAATTCTTTTTTTTTATGTGATAGGTAACAGACGAGCAGGCGGATCACCTGATGGTAAGCAATTGCCGCCGCTCATGGACACTTGCAACACCAGTGGAGTTACAAGTGCGCTGCCAACCTTTTATCCCCTTCCCCCGGGTGGGCCTCCGGTACCCTCACTCACTCAGCGAAACACGGCACAAGGGCTGCTTCACGCCGGTTTTCTGTGAGGCAGTGGTATCACTCCGGTCGAGCCGGCCCATTCATGCCGAAGCGTGGCTCTCCCACAGTCATGACAAACTTTTAATAATATCACTAGTGTCTTTCACCGCTTACCTACATTTAACTTTTACTCCGGAGTTTTAAGTATGATACTAAATCCCCACTTCATCTCCCTCTTGTAGTTAAGAGTGAGTGAGAGGGTCGAGTGCCGGGGTCACAGTAGAAGGTACATGTGGCGAAAATCGATGCCAGGAACCGAACTCACTGTATGACAAACCATTTTCATTTGTAGATTTTATTTCTCTCATCTTACCGTGTTAGAGCACAAGAGCTGTGTACAAAAAATCGAAATATAAGTACTTTTTGCTCGTCGAACCCACTATATACTTCTGCCACTTATCGCAAAAAATGCATATTAAGTAATTTAATGTTAAGTAATATTTTTGGAATAAGTCATCCTAAGGAATCATCATATTTCATAATTTTTTTTTTTTTTTTTTTTTTTTTTTGGTGATGAAGGGGAAAATGCCGCCGGCTCGGCTCATAAGGAGCCGACGTCGGCTAGCGCCGCCTTATGCACACCCGGCCGCTGGGAGGCGGCCGGGTAGTGTGGGGCTCACCTCTGGGCTGGGCCTCTGCTAATCAGAGGCCGTCCAGAGGCATACCCACTAAAAACCCCTACGACGTTTCCCGGCAAGTCCAGGCTCGGGGTGGGAAAGCGGGAAATAGGACGAACCTCATCGCCGCAGACCCACCCATGGACTGCGGGGCGCGCCAGTACGGCCCCACTCCAGTCCTCCGGGGCTGCAAAGCGCGCAGCCCCCAGGGCCTCTCCCACGGCCCTCGTAACGCACCCTCCCGAGGGGGCACCCACACTACTGGCTGCAGTGCAGGAACCGTCGAGGGGGAGACTGCGGGGACCCTTCCCCACTCATATACTGCTGGATGCAGCGCAGAGCGGGTTGGGGAAACAAACCCCGCAGCTTCAAAACGAAGCCGCCCGAGATCCCAACTCCGCTGGATGCGGAGCCTGGAAAACGGGCAACACCGACCTGCCGCCGTAATCCGCTGGCTGTGACCTTGCGGCGCAGGTCTCCTAAACGGGCCTTTCGGCCACTGTGCCCGGAGGCACTCCACTCTAGGGAGGTGCAAGGACAAAGGAAGGCCCCTGCCTCTCCGCTGAGTGCGATGGTGGGACATACGACCTTAGGGTGTGCTAGCCCATGGCCCTGCCTCCCCACCAATCACACGAGCGGAGCCTTAAGAGGCCGGTCCTCACACCCTCGGCGGACAATGAAGGCCCTGTAGGAAAATGCGCTTCAGCGCGATCACACGCCAGGGCCGGTCCGCCGGAAAGTGTGCGTCCGTCGGCCGTCAGGTAGCAATCCACCATAGTGAAATTACTACCCGCCGTTGCCCGGGGAACACCGGACCCCACGGTAAACTTTTCTACCTGATACCAACCGCGGCTGGAATCAGGGCAGAACTGATTACCAGCGGGGCCACTCGTGGAGGTCGACGCACCTTAGCTCCCCATCATATTTCATAATTTATGCCAAGGTAAATTTAATGGGAAGTAACTTTTATAGCTCGGGCCAAAGACTTGTGGCAGTTCGTGTCATATTTCATCAATAAATAAATAAATTGAGACAACATCACAGACTTGTCCTGGTCCCAACTTAAGGTTTTCCCTTGTGTTATGGAAACCAGAAACAACAAAGGAACCACAAACATCCAGACCCAACACAATATCTGTTCAATCTTTACGCTGTATTTAGTTTCTTAGAAAAGATTTCAACGGTATCCTAGAGTGAAATCCATACCTACTTATCCATACTAATATTATAAATGCGAAAGTAACTCTGTCTGTCTGTCTGTCTGTTACTCTTTCACGCCAAAACTACTGAACGGAATTAAATGAAATTTGGTATACAGATGATCTAGACCCTGAGAAAGAACATATTTTAACTGCAAACTTTTTATTGCTAAAAGGGGGTTGTAAGGGGTTGAAAGGGGGGTAAAAAGTTACTTTTCCACGCGGATAAAGTCGCGGGCGGCCGCTAGTTTATTATAAATGGGAAAGTGTGTCTGTCTGTCTGTATGTTTGCCTTTCTTTCACGGCAAAACGGAGCGACCAATTGATTTAATTTTTAAGTGGAGATAGTTGAAGAGATGGAGAGTAACATAGGCTACTTTTTGCCCCTCCATGCTACCTCGAATTTAACGCGGGCAAAAGCTAGTTGGTTAATATTTTATTCCTTGAAGCTTCGATCATTAAAACCTAGATACCACAGTGTGAAAGTATTAAAAGATATGCGACGCCTATGATATAAACCCTGGGAGAGCAACGCTTTGGAATGAATGGGCCGGTTCGACCGGAATGATACCACGGCCTAACAGAAGACCGGCGTAAAGCAGCGCCTGCGCTGTATTTCGCCGAGTAAAGTTAAAAGTTGGGAGCGCATTTGTGACTCTACTGGTCTATGAGCGACGGCAATGGCTTATCATCAGGTGATCCGTCTGCTCGTCTGCTACCTATCACCGAAGCCACCCATGGCCCAGTCAAGCTGGCCCATTCATACTTAAGCGTGACTTTTACACACAGATTAAGATGCGTATTCCAAGTTCCTCTAATCAATATCTTCCCACACTTAAAATCCCTCGCGCTCCGATCACACGTCCTCACCCCACGGCCGCTCTCACTCGACTGATCATACACAATACGATTTTGATTCGCGAATGTTCGCCTACCCTCTTTCGTCGGCCAATTTCACACAATCACCCACAATATAAGTAAATTGGTCCTTTGTGCATATAGAAGCAAATTTAAGACAATTTTGTTGTTCAAACTAGTGGAAACTAGTTATTTGAGGTTTGTATGAAGGGTTTTTTGTTGGATTTTTTTGTATGAATATGGGGTTAATTGGGATGGGGATAAAAGAGATTAATTCGGTCTAGTTAGTGCTATTGTTTGGATTTATTATGCAAGTTGGGTAGTAAACAAATTGTTACAAAATTAAAAACAAAACTAAATTTTAACTTTTTCAGCAACGAGCTTAATGGCTATGTAGTGGGTTGAATCCCCATCCTGGATAAACATTCGTGTGATGAACACTTGTGTTTGTTCAGTGTCTGGGTGTAATAATGTGTAAATAATTAATAATTATAATATTTTTTTGTCGTGAGAGAGCCACGCTTCAACATGAATGGGCCGTCTCGACCGGAGTGATACCATGGCCACACAGAAGACCGGCGTGAAGCAGCGCCTGTGCTGTGTTTCGTCGAGTGGGTGAGGGCACCGGAGGCTTAATTGGGGGGAAAGGGGGTTAAAGGTTGGTAGCGCACTTGTGACTCTACTGGTGTTGCAGATGTCTATGGGCGGCGGCAATCGCTTACCATCAGGTGATCCGTCTGTTTGTCTGCTACCTATCGCATATAAAAAAAAATGTTTCATCAAAATCGGGGGACTCTAGCACTGTGCGTCATAATCTGGGGGCGTAAACTAAGTACCTATTTTATTCACATAGGTACTAAAAAATGTAATAGTAATAATAATTCACATTACCTAAATAGACTAATGTACAGACAGCCACACATCAGGTTACTACAATCTGTCAAATTTCCTCAGTTGATAATGAACCAAACGCGTTTGACGTAAAGGTGAGATTCGATTGAGGAAATTTGACAGATCGTAGTAACCTGATGTGTGGCTGTCTGTACATTAGTCTATTTAGGTACTGTGAATTATTATTACTATCCTACATATTTTTTTTGCAGATGACAATCTGTAATTTTTCGATATAAACAGTATCTTACTGAGATCCTTTCTGTTTTTTTTTCAGCAATATAAATCGAAATTCCGAACACTGCTTCGGAATGAGTAAATGAAGTCATTGCCAAAAACTTGGTACAGTTTCCAGTAGAACCCAGTAAAGAAAATGCCTAAACTAATCATAAAAATCTTTCGATTCTTAGATAACAAAAATAACAGCTTACTTACATGCACATAAATAACTGTACCACGTCTAGACTCGACTAAAACTTAGTAATAATCACTCTGAAATTACAGGTGGCGCTTCAAGGAATTACTGATTACATACTACAAATGTCATAAGAATCAGAAAATACAAATCTACATACAAACAAAAGGAACACCATTAAATCCCCATTTACTGGATTTCTACGTCAACTTACCCCATAAATATAATTTATTTTGACACCATTTGTCATCCAGAAGGAAAAATAACCATACAACCATAACCACTGTACCTAGAAACCCCATGAATGGCTAGTCCACCAGAGTTGTTGTAGAAAACAGGATATTGTACTAACTGAGAGAGACCAGAGTGAAATGGACACACTCCTTTAGTAATTCGATACAGAACTACAAACTATGGCTTCATCTCTTTCACGCCTACGAATGCTTATTAGAAAGAGCGAGATGGGTGGTTAAAGAGGGTCTTGTTGCATATCATTATGGTTTCGTTGCGCGGGACGCGGTGTTATATAGTTGTCTTTGTCTGTTGTATTGATTTGTATGGTGTTTGTAGGGGATGGGCGGATGAAATATGATATACGTTTATATTGTTTGTGATACATCGTGAGATTACATATGGACGCGCGATTCATGTCTTGTTAGCATGTTTTTTTTTACAAGCTAGAATTTGACCACGTTCTCATTCAGAATGATACTCAATCAATATGATGGGTATTATTCATCTTTTACATAGGTATTATTTATTTATTATGTCAAAAAATAAGCGGTTTGAGTTTATAGTCGATAGGATTGTATACATTTTTTTTAATGTGTTGGTTAGTCTAGTCTCGCTACTATCTTGTGCTATCTATCTATCATATTGAATATTGTGGGTGATGTACGGACCAGCACATATTGATGTATACAAATCTGTCATATTGCTTAACTGTGGGAGAGCCACGCTCCGGCATGAATGGGCCGGCTCGACCGGAGTGATACCACTGCCTCACAGAAAGCCGGCGTGAAGCAGCCCCTGTGCTGTGTTTCGCCGATTGAGTGAGGGTACCGGAGGCCCACTCGGGGGGAAGGGGATAAAAGGTTGGCAGCGCACTTGTAACTCCACTGGTGTTGCAAGTGTCCATGGGCGGCGGCAATTGCTTACCATCAGGTGATCCGCCTGCTCGCCTGCTACCTATCACATAAAAAAAAAACGATTCTCATAATAATTAAGCAATCTACTTATTTAAGTACTGTCCCACTGCAGAGCAAAGGCCTCCATCACAGAAATCAAGTCATCGCTACTATGATGGGATTAGGCTTAATCACCACGCTTGCCTAATGCGGATTGGTGAATCACAAACCCGAGCTATGTTCGAAAACTCGAAACATACTTTTTGCTTAACCTGAAAATCGAACCCCGCCGAGATCACGCCCAGTTCCTTAAACTACTAGACTAACGGGGCCTTATAATCGTCAAGTCTACTTGTGTTACCATTAGGTGATTTGTCTGTTCATCTGCCACCTATCAAATAGGTCGACGGCCTCGATGGCGCAGTGGCTAAGGTGTTCGCCCGAAGCGCGAAAGGTCCTGGGTTCGATTCCCGGTCAAGTCAATTTAGGAGACTACATTTTCTAAGTTGTCTTGGGTCTGGGTGTTCTGGGTTGACAGCCCCCAGTTATTTATCGTCACCTGGTACTCATAGTACAGGGGTTGCCCTAGTTTGAGACCAGGTTGATTGGTGTGATTGTCTGGCGCATTTATTTATTTATTTATTTGTTGTTCTTTTGTGCCTGTCAATCTCATATTTGGATCTCACGGCCGCTTACCATCAGGCGGAGTGGGGTCATCTCGATTGTCCTCAATATAAAAAGAAAGATAACATTTCATAGCAAAAATAAATACGCCAACTAGAGTGTCGGTCTTAACAGCTAACGCAGCGCGTACGCATGTCGGCAGTTGGTAATTACGCCGTGTCTGCGGTCCCTACGAGCGGAATATTAATACTGCACATAGACTAGGAGGTGCATGAGAAATATACCTAAAGCAATAATAACTGACTGGCCGGATGACGCATTTGGTAGTGACCTTGCCTCATACGCCAAAGGTGGTCGGTTTCTATTCGCCCCACCCTGGACAAATCCTGGTATTCGTGTGATGACACCTAATATAGGGAAAGGGGGCTTAAAGGTTGGCAGCGTACTTGTAACTCCACTGCTGTTGCGGGTGTCTATGGACCACCTGATGGAAAGTGACGATGAGGTCTAGGATGACACGCGTTTGCCTAGAAGACGCCTGTTCTCTCTTGCCTTAAAGATATCTAGATTATAGTGGTTGGGAAAAACAGACCGGCTGGCAGGGAGTTGTATTTGTAAATTACCATTAAGTTCTGTTTTTTTTTATACTAGAGGCGGCAAACGAGCAAGCGGGTCACCTGCTGGTAAGTAATCACCGCTGCCCATGAACATCTGCGAGATCAGAGAGGTCGCTGTTGCGTTGCCGGCCTTTTAAGAAGGAGTACGCTCGTTTCTTGAAAGTCCCTAAGTCATAGCCGTCAGGAAATACTTACTGCCGCAGCTAAACTATTCCACAAGACTGAGGTTCGCGGGAGAAAATTCCTCGAAAAACGCACAGTGCTAGATCGCCAACCATCAAGATGATATTTTGTACAATAAATAGTATCTATCTATCTACTGCCTCCTGTACTATGAAAATATAATAGCCCTTGAATAAAACGACACTAGAATAATAATTCAAACCAAAGTAGGTATCTTGTGTGTATGGAAATGTATGCAAGATCTTTTTATTATGGTCATGTAGATACATTTACATTTGTGATAATTTTACTAAGAATAAATTAATAAACTTGGTAGTTGTTATAGTGTGGGCTGAGCATAATGGTGCCAGATTTGCAAATAACCATTAAGATTTTAGGGCCTTACAATAACTTAACAATGCACTTTAAATTAAGATAATCAATAATATACTAACATACTTTTTTTTATATATTATAGGAAGGCAAACGAGCAAACGCCCCGTTGGTCTAGTGGTTTAAGTACCGGGCCGTGATCTCGGGGTGCCGGGTTCGATTTCCGGGTCGAGCAAAAAGTATGTTTCGAATTTTTCGAACATAGCTCGCGTTTGTGATCACCAATCCGCATTAGGCAAGCGTGGTGATTAAGCCTAATCCCAACATAGTAGCGATGACTTGATTTCTGTGATGGAGGCCTTTGCCCTGCAGTGGGACTGTACCTATATAGGCTGATACTTAAACGAGCAAGCGAGTCAACTATGGTAAGTGATCACCGCCGCCCATGGACATTAGCTACACCAGAAGGAGTGCGGGATGCGTTGCTGGTAGGTACTTGTCATAGTGTGGGCTGAGCATAATGGTGCCAGATTTTTAAATAACCATTAAGATTTAAGGGCCTTACTTAACAATGCACTTTAAATTAAAGTACCTATACCAACATACTAATAATAAATCTGTATATCAAGCGTGGGTGATTAAGCCTAATCCCATCATAGTAGCGATGACTTGATTTCTATGATGGAGGCCTTTGCCCTGCAGTGGGACGGTATATAGGCTGATACTTTACTTTATTTTAAGTGGAGTCACAAGTGCTTTCCGAGGCACGGGGGTACAAGACTACCAACTTCCAGACTTCAAGCTGACACTGAGAATTTCTTAACAGACTGAAAAACTAAGATAAAATATTTGGCCTGCCCTGGGGTCGAACCCGAGACCTCAAAGTCTTTCCCAAAGACCCGTCGCTTTAAAGTACAACCCACTGCGGATCTTCGACCAATAACACTGAGAATTTCTGAACAGACAAACTCAGGTTTTTTTTATGTGATAGGTAGCAGGCGAGCTGGCGGATCACCTGATGGTAAGCAATTGCCGCCGCCCACTGGACACTTGCAACACCAGTGGAGTTACAAGTGCGCTGCTAACCTTTTATCTCCTTCCCCCCGAGTGGGCCTCCGGTACCCTCACTCACTCGGCGAAACACAGCACAGGGGCTGCTTCACGCCGGTTTTCTGTGAGGCAGTGGTATCACTCCGGTCGAGCCGGCCCATTCATGCCGAAGCGTGGCTCTCCCACAGTTAGATTAGGTTACTAATTTTTGACCCGACCTGGGAATCGAACCCGGGACCCGAATCGCAGCCCTCGCTTTAAATTGCGACCCACTGCGCCACCGAAGCAAGCAAAACGCATTATTTCTTATCCACTATTCAAATATACAAATAAAAAAGCCACATTAAAGTTAAGATATTAAACTCCTCATTCCCCCAATGCCACATATTTACTCCAAAAAACCGCGGTTCCAGTAATACAAACAGACGGACACGGCACAAATCGATGTAACTATATACAAACGAATCACAAGGGTGGCGGGTACCCCTGCAGACATCCCCATTTAGGCAGGAAACTGAAATTGGGTTGCGTTTTAGGGGTGAATTGGGAAATAAAATGTCCCCTCTGAAGAATTTTTTTTACACGGATTTCTTAAATGACAATTTATAATTACTAGTGACCCGCCCTCACTTCGCTTCGGGACCGTAATTCAGAAACGAACCAATAGATGGCGCTGTGTCCAATTACATCGCGCAAGCGTTTCGTGTTTTCGGTTTACCTATAAGCCTTGTCGTTGTCCATAGAAGTTATCTCTTTATAAATAGTATAGATTTGGGACTGATTTATTATTGATATTTTTAATTTTAATATAATTTTACGGTTACGGTATTCACCCTGAATTGGACTTGCAGTACCCTCACTCACTTGAAGCACAGCAGGCCCAATTCACATCAGCACCGTTTTTTGTTAGGCTGCGCTATCACCACGGTCGATTCGGCCCAATCAATCCAAATCCTACTATATACTATAAATGCGAAAGTAACTGTCTGTTTGTGTGTTACATACTCTTTCACGCCAAAACTACTGAACGGTTGAATGAAATTGGTATACAGATGGTCTAGACCCTGAGAAAGAACATAGGCTACTTTTTATTGCAAAAAGGGGGTTAAGGGGTTAAAAGGTGGGGTGAAAATAAATTATTAAAAATGCTACCTAAAGATACTTGCCACGGCGGACGAAACGCGGTAATAGTAACAGTGCTATCACTAAACGTACCAAAATTTTTAAGTAATAAATATCTCTTTATACGGAACTCTCTCATGATTTTCCCTTCCACCCTTAACATTTTTCAAAAACCGCAGTCGCCATACGCTCGGCGCCGGCGCAAGCGACGTAAGACATTTGAATTCAAAATTAGAACTCCGGCGGCCATCATTAAAAATAGATCATAGATTCGGATACGGAAACTTTGAATTTTTTTCTGCCATAGACAATTTTAAAACGCTTATTTCGTCTGCGCTTGATCTGTTTGTAATCACGTTTTTTGTTGACATTTATTTTTTACACTGATTTCAAGTTAAGGGTTAATTTTGTAAAATTAAGTAAGCATTTAATAAGGATTAGACCTTCAATATTATACCAAAATCTTGTCAAAAAACGTTGAATGCATTTTCAGGCTACCATTATTTTCCAATTAACATTTTCCTTCCAGTGATGGATCTATGACCATAGATGTCAATCTTTTTTATGATATAGGGGGCAGACAAACAGACAGATCACCTGATGGTAAGCGATTACTGCCGCCCATGGATGTACCCGAAACACCAGAGGAGTCACTAGTGCGTTGTCAACGTTTAAAACCCTCCCCCCCAATTGGGCCTATATCCTCACTCGCTAGACGAAACACAGCGCAGGCTTCACGCCGGTCTTCTGTGAGACCGTGGTATCACTCCGGTCGTGCCGGCCCAAGTAAAGCAATAAGCCTTATAAAACATTACTCATCTTCTAATATTTTCTATCTATACTAAATAATATAAAGAGACTAGCGGCCGCCCGCGACTTCGTACGCGTGGAGTTAATTATTGACACTTACCGTCATAATTTGGACAATCCACACAATATATTGTTATAAATTGTAGCCTATGTGTTATGCTGATGTATAAGCTATATTGTGGTAAAGTTTCATTCAAATCCATTCAGTAGTTTTTACGTGAAAGAGTAACAAACATCCATACATCCATACTTACAAACTTTCGCCTTTATAATAGTAGTAGGATATGTCGGTACTTAGGCCCAATTGGGATGAACGGGGGCTAAATGTTGGCAGCGCACTTGTGACTCCACTGATTTTGCGGGTGTCTATGGGCGGCGGCAATCGCTTACCATCAGGTGATCCCTTTGCTCGTCTGCCTCCTATCACATAAAAAAAATCCCGCCCAAGTTCCCGAACTAAAATTTAAAAAGGATAATAACAGGAAATGGTCTTGTCTTATGAATAATTCTATAAAGCTATAGTTTCGTTAAGCTATCGTACACATTAGGCTGGGACGGTGAATATATTATGTTAATACTCTGTCTAGACAGTTTTGGGTCATTTCGAGTATCGGACACTCTTAATTAAAGGCTTTGAAAAAATTATAAGTAAGTGTAGTCTGCGGCATGAAATAATGGATGACCTTGAGTGCGCAGAACCCTATTTTAGTAGAAAGGCTACTTTTTTGAAAGTGCGCAAAATAACGGTCATGACTATACTTTCATGCCGCCAGCTATATCATTCTTTTTTTCTTTACGTTAAGGGACTAGGCTTTATTATTATCATCATCATGATCGGAAAATTTGAAAAATTTTTTTGCTCTACCAGGGAGTCGAACCTGGGACTCCAAGATCACGGTCCGGTACTTAAACCACAAGACCAATGGGGCATTCGCATCTTAGTAGAGATGACTTCATTTCTATGATGGAGGCCTTTGCCCTGCAGTGGGACAGTAAGCTGATAGCTACTTTACCTTTTTTTTGTTATTTGTGGCAGACAAGCAGACGGATCACCTGATGGTAAGCGATTGAAATTGAAATACACCAAGGTATTTTTTTTATTTAGTTTAGGCCCGCCGTTTCTGTTTAAGTCCGATTGCCGTCCGCCCATAGACACGCAATAAGTAAAGTGACAAATGCGCTGCCAACTTTTAACACCCTTTTCCCCCAATGGGCTTCCAGCCCTCACTCACTCGACGAAACACCGTTGGTGCTGCTTCACGCGGGTCTTCTGTGAGGCCGTGGTATCACTCCGATCGATAAATATTATTAAAAATTGTTAAAAATATTATTAAAAATTGTAAATAATCTCACCGTAATCTGCCTGACATTTATCATCATCATCAGCAACCCACACTCGTCCACTGCTGGACATAGGTCTCCCCTAATGCACGCCACCGCTCCCGATTTTCGGCCACTCTCATCCAGCCCACACCAGCCAGCCTTCGAATGTCGTCATCCCATCTTGTCGCAGGGCGTCCAACACTACGCTTACCGAGTCGCGGTCTCCACTCAAGGACTTTACGGCTTCAACGGCTGTCAGTTCTGCGGCTAATGTGACCAGCCCACTGCCACTTCAGTTTCCTAATTCGGTGGGCTATGTCGGTGACTCTGGTAAAAGTTATCCTCATAGAGTAGGGTAGAGCGATATAGAAAAAAAAAACACTTTTTAAAATTTTTCTTCAACTTAATTTTTCACAAATTTTGTTTTTTCTTCACTATTTTTTTCGATTTTTGCTGAAGTTTTTTTGTCCTCATAAAGCATAAAGTATACCATGTAAAAAAACACACTTTTGTATATTTTCTTCCATTACTTTTTTTACGTTTTGTGTTTTCTTCAATCTTTTTTTTTAATTTTTGTTACAGTTTTTTTAATTTTTATCACTTTTTTTTACATTTTTTACACTTTTTAACATAATTTACACTCTGAAAGAGTTCTGCCCACTGCCGAATATAAAAGCGTTATGGTTAAACTACGCCAGTCGATCTCAATTACATGCGAAGCAATTTTGTATGGGACAAACAAGCATTAATTTGATTCCAATGGTCGGTTAGCCATTTGGCCATAGGGAAATTATGTTTTTTGTTAGTTATTGGTTGAGGTAACACGTTGATCCGTAACTATTATTATTATAGACGGGAATTAACGCGACGTAATTTTTTAAGCACATAATTATGTACTTACTGCTTGACGTTTCGGCTGCGTTACAACAGCCGTGGTCACAAGCGAACTGGCGGTGCGCGGCGACGTCTGCTGGGGCCCGGCGGTGGATCTTCCGATACCCTCACAGTTTCACTTATAAAATCACCACTGGATGCAATGTCAGTGAAGCCACTCCGACACACCACGCTCACAGTATCGGTGTTTATTCGCGTTTCCAACGGCCTAGTACGGGGTTTGCATTTGTTAATCACTGGATTCCATGTAGGTGAAATTTTGAATCCGTCATCCCGATTGAAATTTTTATATTTCTTGATTTCAATCGCTTCACGTACCATCCTCGTGTGATAGTGCCGATCAGTGGAGAGGATTTTTGGGTCATGTAGCTCCATCCAATGATTAACCCCCATTTCCAGGAGATGTTCTGCTACCGCTGATTTATTCGCCTGTCGATTTTTAATTGCTGCGATATGTTCCTTGACACGTTCGGCGATTGATCGCTTAGTTTGTCCGATGTAAGAACTACCGCAGCTGCAATCGATTTTATAAACACCTGGAGTCTGGAACGGTATTATATCCTTTGGTGACCGCAGCTGTTTAGATATTCGACATAACGGAGAATATACAGTCTTAATGGAGAAATTCTTGAGTACTGTTCCAATTTTGTCCGTTATGCCTTTGATGTACGGTAAAAATGCTGCCTGGCGGTTTACCTCAGGATATCTTTCCTTTTTCTTCTGCCTTTTCAACATCCGCGGCATATTGTATCCGTTTTGCTTGAGTACCTCCTGAACATGACTAAGCTCAGACTGAAGATGTTCAGGGTCGCAGAGGTTATGAGCTCTATTGGTCAATGAAGATACAACCGCTTGCAGATGCCGAGGATGATGATGCGAAGAGGCGTGTAGGTATCGGTCCGTGTGCGTGGGTTTTCGGTAAACTCCATGTGATAATGTACCGTCATCCTTTACTCTAATCTGCACATCCAGGAATGCCAATGATCGGTCCCTTTCCATTTCGTAGGTAAACTTTATCTTCGGGTGGATCGAATTCAGGTGTACCAAATATTGTTCGACTTCCTGCTGGCCACCATTAATAATACAGAAAATGTCGTCCACATACCTTTTCCAGAGTTTCACAGTTTGAGGTCCAGTGGCTAATGCTGTGTTTTCAAAATGTTCCATCCAGATATTTGCAATGACCGGTGCCAGAGGGCTACCCATTGCAACTCCGTCGATCTGGAGGTAAAACTGTTCTCTGAATAGAAGGTAGTTTCCGTCCAAACAATTTTCAGTCAGAACAATATATTCCTTCGGTAACTCCTCATCACAAAGCTTACCCTTGATCACTTCCAGGCAATCCTTCAGTGGGACATTCGTAAAAAGCGACTCCACGTCGAAACTCACCATTATGTCTCCTGGTTCCAAACGTATACTCCTTACGATATCCCTAAAATGGTACGAGTCTTTTACGAAAGACGGTGTTTTCCCAACTAAGGTCTGCAACACTCCAGCAACATGCTTCGCCAAGTCATATGTCGGGGAGTCAATCTGACTAACGATAGGCCGTAGAGGTATGTTGCTTTTGTGTACCTTAGGCAGTCCGTAAAGTTTGGGCGGTTGCACGATTTTAGGTTTGTACAGAAAATTGTACTCGTCTTCCGTAAAAATGTCTCTGTGCTCATAGATAAGAGCTCGAATGCGTCGTGTAACTCTGGCCGTAGGATTATAAGATACTGGCTTGTACACGTTAGTATCCGCTAGTAAAATCCCGATCTTTCCGACATAATCTTCAGTACTTATGACTACAGTGGCGTTTCCTTTGTCAGCCTTAAGCACTAAAATATTGCCGTTGTTGCGCAACTCTTTCAGTGCTTGACGCTCTTCTGTAGTGATATTACTTCTAGGTAGCCTTGACTTGCGCAATATTACTGCCACATCCTGCCGTAATACATCCGCATCTGCTGATGGAACCTTATTGCGCATAATCACCTGTTCAACGCTACACATTATCTCTTCATGGGGGATTCGCTGGGGTGTCATAGCGAAATTCAACCCTTTAGCCAGTACACTTTTCGACGGTTCGTCCAGTATCTCATTGGATAAGTTAATCACGGTGCGTTCCATGTCTATAGCAGAGTGTGTAATAATCGCATCGCTAGTGGGTATCTGCGATTCCAGTCCGCGACGTTGACGAGAACACAAACGATCAAATTTGCGTTCATGGCGGGCTAGACACAACTCATACGTTCGAGACGCTTGTAAATAAAAAGCAAACGCATAACGGACAAAATTGGAACAGTACTCAAGAATTTCTCCATTAAGACTGTATATTCTCCGTTATGTCGAATATCTAAACAGCTGCGGTCACCAAAGGATATAATACCGTTCCAGACTCCAGGTGTTTATAAAATCGATTGCAGCTGCGGTAGTTCTTACATCGGACAAACTAAGCGATCAATCGCCGAACGTGTCAAGGAACATATCGCAGCAATTAAAAATCGACAGGCGAATAAATCAGCGGTAGCAGAACATCTCCTGGAAATGGGGGTTAATCATTGGATGGAGCTACATGACCCAAAAATCCTCTCCACTGATCGGCACTATCACACGAGGATGGTACGTGAAGCGATTGAAATCAAGAAATATAAAAATTTCAATCGGGATGACGGATTCAAAATTTCACCTACATGGAATCCAGTGATTAACAAATGCAAACCCCGTACTAGGCCGTTGGAAACGCGAATAAACACCGATACTGTGAGCGTGGTGTGTCGGAGTGGCTTCACTGACATTGTATCCAGTGGTGATTTTATAAGTGAAACTGTGAGGGTATCGGAAGATCCACCGCCGGGCCCCAGCAGACGTCGCCGCGCACCGCCAGTTCGCTTGTGACCACGGCTGTTGTAACGCAGCCGAAACGTCAAGCAGTAAGTACATAATTATGTGCTTAAAAAATTACGTCGCGTTAATTCCCGTCTATAATAATAATAGTTATAATGCAACGCGAAAATTTAAAGAACGTTGATCCGTATCTTCTTCTATATTATGTAAGTATAAAGAGTTAGATATCTGACTTCCCGTATATTCTCTACTACTTACTTACTTATTTATAATGAGATAGATAACTTGTGTAGAAAACCACTTTTGACTTATTTGGTATTTGGACTGAAGGGTCACTCCAGGTCACTCCTCCATGAGGTAGGGGCCTCATACGCCAAAGGTCGTGGGTTCGATTTCCACCCTGAACAAACATTAGTGAACACTTGTGTTTGTTCAGTGTCTGTGTGTTACATGTATTCAAGTATTATTTTTCTGATCTTCTGTTGTCTGATATCCATAACACTTGTGCTTAAGCTACTTAGTACGGAGACAGGTGTTGTACGAAGTCAATGTATGAGATGTTGTGTGAATTATATTATATAACACTATAACATAAAACTCTGGACTCTGAACTCGCTATTAGCGATAAGGCCGCCGATATTGTATTTGGAAATTACTATTAGCATTAAGTTCTGTAATGTGTTGTACAATAAAGAGTATTTATCTATCTATCTAGTGCGTTATAATCAACATCCAGCGCCAAGTATTATATATAACATTTAATACATTAATTAAATATAAATTAGTCATTCAAGACTCGCTTCCTCTCTCCTAAATTTTTGTTGTGCCCTAACAGGGTCCATAAGAGTGTACTTAAAATAAAAATGTTACCACCTTACTATTTGTACCTTATGGAACGCAAAAATTATTGAGTATTGAGTATCAATCTAAACCGTCTATAAATAGATAATTTCTATAGGTAGACCAACAGAAGGCTCATTTCAGAAGTTCTCAGTGTCAGCCCAAATCACCGATCATGTTAGGTGTGTCCATAATCTTCTCTATTTCGGCATTTGTAATACTACAACGTCTTAAGATCGTCGAGAATTTCGAGTTAGGTCCCTTTTATTCTAAAATATCCAATTATTTAACTTTATTTTCGTTGGTCGAATCGTCGAAAAAAAACGCCAAATCATATGCGTCCTCTACGAAACCTCGAACCCAAACCTAACCTATATTCATAGTGGATTCGTCAGGACAGATGGTTATCGCTTGGTTATTATAACTAATCTGCCATTAGCTCGAACAAGACTTAGGAGGCGAATTAACATAATCATAAGTTGGGGATGTAGACTTGAGAAGGTGTAGATCTGGCCATCTATATTTACGGAAAACTAACGTGCCTATACAGGTTATTAACGAAGTGAATATAATAGAATAATATAAATAAATAAATTCTTACAACATCTCATACATTGATCTGACTGCGCACTAAGTAGCTTAAGCACTAGTGTTACACACAACAGACCTATTATCTCACCCTGATGCCCTTTCACGCCCCGCCTAAAAACTCAGGATTGAAAGAAGGAGGAAACACTTGAACTGGCCTATCCAGTTCCCTCCGATGGGCCTCCGGTACCCTCACTCACTCGGCGAAACACAGCACAGGAGCTGCTTCACGCCGGTTTTCTGTGAGGCAGTGGTATCACTCCGGTCGAGCCGGCCCATTCATGCCGAAGCATGGCTCTCCCACAATTAAAAATCATCAGAGCATTCCCCATTATAGAGGCGGTAGAGAACACTAAGACTGGCAATGTCTCTACGTAGCTGAAGAGGTTCTAGGGACTTAGTCTTCTCATGATCTCCAACAATACGGATAGCATGTCGCTGTTACCTGTCAAGAGCCTTCAGAGGAAAGCCACGCGCGTCTGACCTTCGCAACTCTTCAACAGTTTTTCACCGTTTTTTTTTTATTCTAGAGGCGGCAAACGAGCAAGCAGGTCACCTGCTTGTAAGTAGTCACCGCTGCCCATGAACATCTGAGAGAACAGAGAGGTCGCTGATGCGTTGCCGGCCTTTTAAGAAGGAGTACGCTCGTTTCATGAAGGTCCCTAAGTTATAGCCGTCAGGAAATAGCCGCAGCTAAACTATTCCACAAGACTGAGGTTCGCGGGAGAAAATTCCTCCAAAAACGCACAGTGCTAGATCGCCAACCAACCTTTTTTCCTGTCGTGTCTATACTTTCATTTGTCTATGGCCAGATCATCGCAGCCCGTGTCAACAAAACCTTCGTATGTATACAGGGTTACTATAATACCTACGTGCGGTTGCGCCGAACAAAATTATGAATATTAAACAAGATATCCCATACCCGAACTGTTTAGCCGAATTTTAATATCAATAATAATGTATTATTATGCTGGTTCGAGATTTAAGGTTTTTGTGTTGACTGTTGGAAGCGATGGAAAGATAGTTTCCAATGGGAGAGCCGCGCTTCGGCAAGAATAATATTAAATTCACACGACATCTCAAACTTTGACCTGACTCCGTACTGAGTAGCCTAAGCACTTGTGTTACAGATATCAGACAACAGAGGAAACACAAATATAATACCTACTTAAATGGCGGTCTCGATGGGGTAGTGGCTAAGGTGTTTGCCCGAAGCGCGAAAGGTCCCGGGTTCGATTCCCAGTCAAGTCAATTTGTGAAACTGCATTTTCTAAGTTTTCTTGGGTGTAGGTGTTCTGGGTTGACGCCCCCAGTTGATTATCGACATCTAGTACTCATAATACAGGGGTTGCCCTAGTTAAATTGAGACCAGGTTGATAAGTGTGATTGTCTGTTAGGTAATTTTTTTTTTTGAGATAGGTAGCAGACGAGCAGGCGGATCACCTGATGGTAAGCAATTGCCGCCGCTCATGGACACCTGCAACACCAGTGGAGTTACAAGTGCGCTGCCAACCTTTTATCACCTTCCCCCCGGGTGGGCCTCCGGTACCCTCACTCACGCAGCGAAACACAGCGCATGCACTGCTTTACGTTTTCTGTGAGGATATGGTATTACTCTGGTCGAGTCGGCCCATTCTTGCCGAAGAGTGGCTCTTCCACTGGCAGGATATAAATACAGCATCCGTATATCTTTGCACAGTGGAAAACAATCTCAAGAAATTTGTTAAGAATCCCCTCCGAATTATTATACCTCTTTATATGTGGGAAAAATTTCGATTTGATTACAGTTTTTCAGAGAATTATAATGAACAAGTTTAGTGCATCTAATAATGTACGCACTCTGGATATTGGTGTTTTTGGGGATCCGTAGCCAAATGGAAAAAATGCAACCCTTATAGATTCGACACATCTGTTTTTCCGTCACACAGCCTTTGATTTCAAAACTATGAAAAAAAAATTGTTGAAACTTCGAATCCGAATCCGGTCTTCATCGCACTCTTGGTGCGGTTCGGGCGTACGGGGTAAACCCTTTACCCGGGCTGCTTCTCGTGCCATCTTGTGGCTCGATGTTGTGCTCCAGGAGAGGAGGCCTCCCGACAAGGTGCTGCTGGGGCGGTCTTCGACCCCAAAGGGCCTGCCTGCTGCCCGGTCGCATTCATCTGTTTGGGAGGGGTGTGTGGGAACTATGAAAAAAAATTGTTGAATACCTAGTGCCATCTATTGGCAAAGATTTAAACTACTACAAAAATGGCAAAACTATGTCTCTATACAAAGAGTGGGCCAACCTCTAGTCCCACTATATATAATATTATAAACGTGAAAGTTTATAAGTAAGAATGGATGTTTGCTCCTCTTTCACGCAAAAACTACCGAATGGATTTTAATAAAACTTTACAATAATATAGCTTATTCATCAGAATATACATTGGCTACAATTTATAAAAATATATTGTGTGGATTGTCCAAAATATGACGGAAAGTAACTCCACGCGTACGAAGTCGCGGGCGGCTGCTAAAAAATAAATGTACACGTATTATGCTGCTACGGAATCCTTTATGGGCGAGACCGACTCACATTCGGTCAGCTTATTTCATTTATGTTTTAGGTATCCAAAGGATAGCATAACTTTATGAGTCAGCGTCTAAAAAAAACCCTTGTATTTTTTTGGGCCTATAATGTTAGCTTTTTATCGTGGGAAAGTCACGCGTCAGCCTGAATGACCGGAGTATGATACCACGGCCTCATTGAAGACAGGCGCGTAACGCCTGCAGTGTAACTAGAGTTAGGTTATCGAAAGCCCAATTTGGACGAAGGATAAAATAAGTTAACAGCGCACTTCTGAGCCCACTGGTGTTGCTATTTGTCGCTTACCATCAGTTGATCCGTCTACTCGTCTACCACCTATAAAAACCTTTAATTCTTTTGCTATGGGATTACCAGTTAATTTCATTAGAATTTAAGTTGGTATAAACAAACATACCTAATTGACGGGCTCGATTGCGCAGCAGATAAGGTGTTCGCCCGGAGCGCGTAAGGTCCCGGGTTCGATTCCCGGCCAAGTAAATTTAATAAACTACATTTTCTACGTTTTCTTGGGTCTGGGTGTTCAGGGTTGATGCCCCCAGTTAATTATCGTCACCTGGTACTCATAGAACAGGGGTTGTCCTAGTTGAGACCAGGTTGATTGGTGTCATTGTCTGGCGCTTTTATTATTATTATTATTTATTTTATTATTTATAATTATTCCAGTACATTTTGTTACCCTCTAGGGCCCAGCTAACACAAAATTAGACATTTGCCAAGGAAGTATTGAATTAGGTATGCCTAAACTGCTATATCATAAACACAAGTAAAGAAAAACCTAACTACTTAGGTAAAATATTCCTTCGCTACAATTTAACAAAGGTATAGTTTACAATAATGATTAAACGACAAAAAATTTTACGTTTGCCAAGGAAGTATCGAAGTAGGTATGCCTAAAACATATCTTTCGCTACCCAGCTAAGGTATAGTGTAGTGAATAAATGACAAAAAAATTGACGTTTGCCAAGGAACTATCGACTGTAGGTATGCCTATATAGTATTCACAGCTAAAGAAATACCTAACTAGGTAAAACATATCTTTCGCTACAACGCAGCTAAGGTATAGTGTGCAAATCATAGTGATTACTGCCGGAGTTAAGACAAACACGTACTATGCAACATATTGTTAGCGGTTATTACTGACATTACTGCCATCTTGTGACTAGCAAGAAGCAGGCATAGTCTGGTGAATGGCAGTATGGTAACTCTGAGCTGTGTTGGGTAAAGTATTAAGTTAGGATAGCCTATATACTGTCCCACTGCACAGGGTAAAAGCGGCCATCATGAGCATGTTGCAGTCCACTGCTGGACATAGGCCCCTAAAATATTCGCTCCGATCGATTTTTCGCTACTCACATTCAGCTCTTGCCAGCCATCTTGCGCAGATTATCACTCCATCTGGCCTGAGGGCGTCCCACATTTCGTTTACCGAGACGTCGTGGTCTCCTGTTTACCGAGACGTCGTTCTCCACTACAAAGCTCTTGTGCCCCAGCGGTATGTCAGTTCGGCAGCTGATATGGCCAGCTCACTGCAAAATAAACTTGTTAACCTAGTATTTTGCCTCCATCATACAAATCAAGTCACTCAGAGGGCAATGGAGAAGGCTATGCTCGGAATCTCCTTGCGTGATCGTGTCAGAAATGATGAGATCCGCAGGAAATCTAAGGTCACGGATATAGCCCAAAGAATTGCGTGGCTGAAGTGGCAATGGGCAGGGCACATTGCGAGGAGAACAAACGGCCGTTGGGGTGGAAAGGTCCTTCAATGGAGGCCACGCGCAGGAGGCCGCAGCCGTGGCAGGCCTCCCACCAGGTGGACCGACGATCTGGTGAATGTCGCGTGAGTCCATTGGATGCGTGTGGCACAGGACCGATCTATGACGAGAACTTTGGGGGAGGCCTATGTCCCAGCAGTGGACGTCTATTGGCTGAAATGATGATACAAATCAAGTCATCGCTACTATGAAGGGATTGGTTTTTGGGGTTGTACTGGCTAAAATCTTGACAAATACTTACATAATACTAGTTTTTTTACCATCCTGAAGGACGTTTCAGATAAGTTTCCGAAACGTAGCCATCATTAATTTACAAAGATCAGACTGGAATCATTTAGTTGTAATTATCAGACTCACCAAATCCTGAATCATGGTTCGAACAGACCCGGGGTCCAAAGCGACAGCAGGATGCAATTGAGTATTACATGCTAATATGACGAAATAGTTGTTAATAATCAATAAGTACTATTTTTTTTATGTGATAGGTAGCAGGAGAGCAGGTGGATCACCTGATGGTAAGCAATTGCCGCCGCCTATGGACACTTGCAACACCAGTGGAGTTACAAGTGCGCTGCCAACCTTTTATCCCCTTCCCCCCGGGTGGGCCTCCGGTACTCTCACTCACTCGGCGAAACACAGCACAGGGGCTGCTTCACGCCGGTTTTCTGTGAGGCAGTGGTATCAATCCGGTTGAGCCGGCCCATTCATGCCGAAGCGTGGCTCTCCCACAGTTTCGAGTATCAAATACTAAGATGAAAAATAGTTGTTATTAATATACTATTTATCAAATGGATGTATATCCAAAATGGGAATCAAACCTACGACCCAAATACACTAATAAATGTGCCGTCGTAAAATTTATTAGTTTAAAAGTTAATTATTTAGTTGCAATAATATTAGCTTCACTGCCGTTCTTTTGACTGTGCCACAGTTTCGCTATAATATAATCATATTTTTTACCTATGATTACTTTTATCCGGTTCTTCAAAAGTTCACTAAATTCTGATAACATGAACTTAAGGCCTATAGCCAAAAGTGAGCGGAAATAGGCTGTTCCATCGTGTGTTATTTGTTTTTTTATGGATGTTGCCAATGTAAGAATTTTATTTTTCATCACTTATAGAAAAGTTAAATTAGATATACTCGTAGGTACATACCTGCCTACCTACATAGGTAGGATACTTAATGGCACAAAATTCACAACAAAAGAACTACAGAAATTTTATAGTGGATACAATTTCGGCGACGGCTTTTTATTTTAAATACAAAATGTCATTTTTTTTCATGTGACAGGACAGACGAGCAGACGGATCACCTGATGCATCACCAGTAGAGTCACAAGTGCGCTGCCAACCTTTAACCCCCTTTCCCCTAATTGGCCCTCCGGTGCCCTCACTCACTCGATGTCTATTTATTTTTATTCATGTCTATTTTATTTCATTATGATAGGAGGCAGACGAGCAAGTGATCTGTCTACCATCTATCATTTAAAAGAAACCAACCTTGTAATAAATTAAAAAAAAACTTCACCAATCTCCGAGTACTCATACGCGAACCCAATAGATCGATTATACTAACGCCATCTAGCGGCAAGTAGCGTCCCTCCCTCCGTCACGCGGCGGCGGCTCTGCGAACTAAACGCCGTACATCAACGTTGTAATTGGTCAGTTTAGCATCAAATTAAATAGATTTATTAGTGTAAATGACTATTTAGTTAGTTAATTTAGATAAGTCGCGTTTAAACAAATTGTTAACAAGTAAGATTTATTGGTAGGTTATAGTTGTTATAAGTTCATTAGCATTTTATTATGCCATCTAAGTTATTTACTTACGTTTATGTCTTTTAAGTAAATAGTAGTTGTTTAGTTTAATAGCTTCATTATTGTAGTTGTTAGGAGGAAGGAGTGGCGGGTTTACACATTTGCCGCCGGCTATTGAAATTTTGCCATCTCTCGGGTCTTTTTAAATTCGATACTATAGCATTTATAATACTTATACCTACATACAGCTGTTGTTACAATTCTACTTACTTAATATTGAAAGTGTTTAAAAAAAATGATTCCAACAGCGCTGTCATTATATTCGAGCCGTTGTATCATGCCCGATTTGACAAATGTCAGACTGAAAGCACTAGTGAGGGACAACGGTAAAATTGCCGAATCATATAAGTAACAGTTATTTTCACTAAGGGCAATTTCCCATATTCAAAAATTTTTTTTTTTAATATTAAATGGGTAGATATGCACTTGACCTCATCTCACCTGATGGAGAGTGACAATGAGGTCTAAGATGTAGCGTGCTTTCTCAGAAAAAGCCTATTCACTCTCAACTTATAGACACCCGAATTGTAGCTCTCTGTATTTCATTTTCGCCTCTAATCTATGGATCAGGAAATTAATAATCTCAAAGTGCTCTTTTGCATATGGAGCCTTCATTGGCGGCGACAAAAAAGGTTTATACCTACACTTTAGGGGTTTTCAAAGTTCATTAAATTTTAAATAAATTAAATGAACTTTGAAAAAATGAAAGTTGTGAAAATATCGCACATCTGGTTCTAAAAGACGTGAATGTCAAAATAATAGAATAGAATAGAATAAATCTTTATTGTTTTAACTGTGTATAAAAAGATGGTACAGTATTTTTTAGAACATACAGTTTATCCGTTTCGGACGAGTATTCAAGGCGTTGTTGATTCAATAGGTGAGATTGTAATAATGCCACAATTATTAAAATAAGATTTACTTATTTGACATTCCGTCTTTTAAGAACTAATGTGCGATGTTTTCTTTTTACCATCCAGGCAATGCCGACGCGCACCAAGAGGTTTAGCTCCTCGTTCCTGCCCCGAACCATCAAGTCATGGAATGCCCTTCCAGTTCAAGTGTTGATTTTTAGGCGGGACGTGAAACGGCATCTCAGCAGGCTTTCAGGGTGAGGATGACAGACTCAATAGAATAGAATAGAAATAATTTATTCAGTACTTGATAGAAAAAAAATACAATTAGGTTACAAACAAGTCATATAACTTATAATAGTGTGTACGTACTTACTTTCTTTGTGTGTTATTTAAATAAATAAATTGAGACAACATCACATACATTGTCCTGGCCCCAAACTAAGGTTTTCCCTTGTACTATGGAAACCAGAAACAACGAAGGAACCACAAACACCCAGAGCCAAAACAAATATCTGTTTCATCAACAAACATTTGTGTTGTGCGGGAATCGAACCCCCGACCCTTACGTCTCAACCGGCGCTCAAACCATTGCGCATTTTGTGCCTGTCAACCTCTTTGGATCTAAGTATTCTGTGAGGCCGTGGTATCACTCCGGTCGAGCCGACCCATTCATGCCGAAGCGTGGCTCTCCAACGAATGTTATACTTACTTACTTATCTATGTACCTATCTATAGTCATTTCCCAAAACATACTCGTACCTACTTACTAAATAGCTATCGGCAAGATTTTTTTCAATACTGACGCGTTCCGTGCTCTTGGCCATAAAACATAAGGTTTTCTTTTTTCAACATCATGTTTCGAAATGTACGACAAAGAAAAAAACAAATAAGTTCGTCTCTTTCCGACAAAATGGCGTGTGTCAAATGACGAGTCCCACGACGTTTGGACAGGGACGGATTTAGATTAAAAAATCGTTAAAATAAAAATTACGAATTTAACTCTCAGCGTTGTAATATTATGATTTTTTTCGAACATAGTTTGGGTTTGTGATCACCGCACCGCATTAGGCAAGCGTGGTGAATAAGCCTAATCCCATCATAGTGTAGCGATGACTTGATTTCTATGATGGAGGCCTTTGCCCTGCAGTGGGATAGTATATAAGGCTGCCACTTTATTTTACTTTCAGTTAGTTATTCTAATAAGAATATGTAATAGGAATGTAATACCTATTTTACTGCATAAAATCCAAAACTTAAGACCTTTTGTTTAGCTAGAATTACAGTGGTCTTACCGCTAAAAGAAATTTACACCACATAACTTTGTTTGTTTCAGTTCGAATATGATTTCTTATAAGATCACAAAGTCTCGACTTAGCTAGTCTGAATCCGATACACAATTCCATAATGAAAGCGTTTTAAAAACTGATTGACTCAAAGGTTGACTGGCAGAAAATGCCTCTTGGCATTAAGTTCGCCTATTGTCGTTTTGTGCAATAGTTTTAAATCAATGCCAACAACGCCATCCTTAGTCATAAACAGCTATAGATATTTGAAAGAAAGAAAGAAAGAAAATACATTTATTAATTTGGACACCACAACACATATTACATACTACAGACAATTAACACAACACAAGAAAATGAAAAAAACTCTAGTAAAACTAATACTACAGACAATTGACACAACACAAGAAAATTTCGTTTATGCCGTTGAATATCTAAACTTTACCTCAATCCAATTTTAGTTTTAAATTCCAAAAATGCTAAATAACGCTATTTTGTGAATGAAACTTTCAATGCCAGTGACACTTTAATCTTGGGTTTATATTAAAATCCTTCGTATCTCCCTAGATGCCGATAGACCCGTTACTATTAAATATAGATGCATTTACCAACTACATAAAACCATCACGTGATACCTACGTCTGCTCATCTGACACATACCACATAAGAAAACTAATTATTCCAATAAGAACATTAAAATACGTTTTCTTATTAGTTTTACAATGTTTCTTACTACCTTCCATAGATGGCGTTGCTAGTTTTGTGAAACGAAAACGCTACAATCGTTTTCATATCACTCTGATCAAACTCTGGTGTGATTTACAAAAACACTTTTGACATTGACTAAGCGGCAGTTAGGTGTTACAAAAATTGGAATGATTATAAATATTTGACAGGCCGGATGGCGCATTTGGTAGAGACACTGCCTCATACGCTAAAGGTCGCGGGTTTGATCTCCGCCCTGGACAAACATTCGTGTGATGAATACTTGAGTTTGTTCAGTGTGTTGGTGTTACATAATTATGTAGGTATTTTATTTGTGTTTTCTCGACTGATCTGTAACACAAGTGCTTAAGCTAATTTGTATTTGTGTTACAAACAGTAACTATTGTGAATTTGTTTTATGTTAATTTGTTTAATAGCAATTTGTATATTATTTTGTATGTTACCGTGTTTTTCACTGAATAAATATTTTACTTACTTACTTAATTAATACTGAGTCAGGTCAATGTATGAGATGTTGTACAACAACACAAACATATATTTTCTCTTTTGATAGTGTACGTAGGGACAGTCGATCTATCTATCTATCAATGAGTAGATAGATAGCTTAACTGTGGGAGAGCCACGCTTCGGCATGAATGGACCGGCTCGACCGGAGTGATACCACTGCCTCACAGAAAACCGGCATGAAGCAGCTCCTGTGCTGTGTTTCGCCAAGTGAGTGAGGGTACCGGAGGCCCATTGGGGGGAAAGGGGATAAAAGGTTAGCAACGCACTTGTTGCATGTGTTCATGAGCGGCGGTAATTGCTTAGCATCAGGTGATCCGCCTGCTTGTCTGCTACCTATCACATAAAAAAAAAGATACGTCTGTTCCCCAAGTCCGTCCCTGTAACTACGAACACGACATTCGTGTGGTGGGACGTTAAATTCCTGAAGTTTCTTATGCAGTGCCCAGACCCGCGGGTTTGCTCGCGTGACCACTTATTTCTGACTTGACAAATACTTGTATAGCAGTTTTAAAACTGTAGGCTTATTGTACTTTCGATATTTTCGGGAGTTTTGATTTATGAGTTTTTTTTTTAATGTTGAAGTAGGCTGACGAGCATGCGGCCTATCTGATGGTAAATGGTAACCGCCGCTCATAGACAACAACAATGCCGAGGCACAGTCATGCCGCTGCCTACCGTGAAAGAAGTACTCTTTTCAAACCTCGTATAAAAAAGGACATGTCATAACTGTAAGCCAGTATGTTTTTAATTGTGGGAGAGCTATGCTTCGGCATGAATGGGCCGGCTCGACCGGAGAATTACCACTGCCTCACAGAAAACCGGCGTGAAGCAGCCCCTGTGCTATGTTTCGCCGAGTGAGTAAGGGTACCGGAGGCCCACCCGGGGGGGAAGGGGATAAAGGGTTGGCAGCGCACTTGTAACTCCACTGGTGTTGCAAGTGTCCATGAGCGGCGGCAGTTGCTTACCAGTTACCATCAGGAGATCCGCCTGCTCGTCTGCTACCTATCACATAAAAAAAAATGGTAACCGCCGCTCATAGACAACAACAATGCCGAGGCACAGTCATGCCGCTGCCTACCGTGAAAGAAGTACTCTTTTCAAACCTCGTTTAAAAAAGGACATGTCATAGCGATCAGGGAACACCGCAACAGACACACGGAACAGTTCCGTATGTCATCACTGGACCAATACACACGCATTAAAGACTTTCGTCTTCAGAAGATCACGGACATAGCCCAAAGAATTGCGTGGCTCAAGTGGCAATGGGCAGGGCACATTGCGTGGAGAACAGACGACCGTTGGGGTGGAAAGGTCCTTGAGTGGAGGCCACGTGCAAGCCGCAGCCGTGGCAGGCCCCCCACCAGGTGGACCGACGATCTGGTACAGGTCGCGGGAGCCCATTGGATGCGGGTGGCACAGGACCGATCTGTGTCGAGAACTTTGGGGGAGGCCTATGTCCAGCAGTGGACGTCTATTGGCTGAAATGATGATGATGATGATGATTTATGAGTTTCGGGAAGGAATACACTCACACACTCAATACTCAATAAATTATTGCCTTTTATATGAAAGAAAGAAAGAAGAATTATTTACTTTTTACTGGCCGGATGGCGCATTTGGTATACGCCAAAGGTTCGATGTTCGATCCCCAACCTGGACAAACATTCGTGTGATGAACACTTGTGTTTGTTCAGTGTCTGGGTGTAACATACTTATTATGTATGTATTTGTTGCAGGGATAT
The DNA here is from genome assembly GCA_014851415.1 of Cnaphalocrocis medinalis. Lineage (NCBI taxonomy): Eukaryota > Metazoa > Arthropoda > Insecta > Lepidoptera > Crambidae > Cnaphalocrocis > Cnaphalocrocis medinalis. The sequence continues at coordinate 2,641,150 of CM026301.1, read as the reverse complement.
GATAATGAATGAATGAATAATTATGCTTTTTATTGCACACAAAACAGAGGTATAAAACTTAAAACTAGTTACTTACTACAGGATAAAAACGGGGATTTGATCAATTCTCCAACGGATTTGATCAAATCACGGAGGATGTTAAAATAACAACATAATTTTAGGTTAAACAAATCTAGTGAATTGATCAAATCCTTAAGTTGGCTCAGTGAATTGACAAAAATAATATTGCTGTGTATTTTAAAGGTTTATTTGGAGTTACCACGGCCTCACAGAAGACCGGCGTGAAGCAGCGCCTGCGCTGTGTTTGGGAGGACAGAGGTCCAATTGGGGCGAAACGGGGTTAATTAAAGGTTGGCAGGCGCACTTGTGACTCTACTGGTGTTGCAGTGTCTATGGGCGGCGGCCATCGCTTACCATAAGGTCTGTCACCTAACACATAAAAAAAGAATCCGGGACCTTTGGACACACTAGCCACTACGCCATCAAGGTCTATAAGATCTCTTAAAGATACAACAGCGAAAACAATCGCAAAAATCTACTCGGACTAAGATTGACGTATCCAAGCATCTTCATCAATTCGATACAGTGCACCCCTCACCGAGGTCATACAAAACACACAACCGAAAACAAACCATAACTCCAAACCAACAAAGCTCAATTTAGTTATCCTCTGGACGATTTCCGTAAACTTTTTCGGGTGTAAACAGACGTAAGTCCAAACAGGATGACCAAACGATTTTGATACTTGGATTATTTATTTTTAAAGCTGGTTTCTGGTTGGTGGGTAGTCGTAAAACTCGAGTGCAGTCGAATTGGAAGGAAATGGCAATTACGGGCAATTCTTTTGAATTGGGCAAGTGCGTCGGATTTTTGGTAGTCGATGTAGTAACTAAAGTACTAGCTAGTACAGATGTTCCTCAGTAGTACTAACTAGACCGTGGGAGAGCCACGCTACGGGATGAATGAGCTGGCCCGGCCGGAGTGATAACACGGCTTCACAGAAGACCGGTGTGAAGGCGCTGCTTCACGCCGGCAATCTGTGAGGCCGTGGTATCACTCCTCACTATCACTTGACCCATTCATGCTAGATCCCTCCCTCGGGCAAATTCTTTTTTCTATGTGACTAGCGGCCGCCCGCGACTTCGTCCGCGTGGAAAAGTAACTTTTTACCCCCCTTTTAACCCCTTACAACCCCCTTAATATTATTATGTTGATACAACTTAAACAAATTATTTCGACCAAATTTGGTACCATAAAAACGGTCATTGTGACTAAACCTTAAAAGATAGACATATGCCGTCGACTTTTTTTTAAATCATGTATAGAGGAATAATTCTTTCATACATATTTTTTGTGTATCTTGAACCGTTTTCCGCAGCGCACGCAAAGAAAGCCTTCAAAAATGAATCATTTTCCCCGTTTTTTACACATTTACCGCTCTGTCTTTGCTCCTATTGGTCATAGCGTAATGTTATTTAGGCTTATAGCCTTCCTCGATAAATGGACTATCCAACAAAAAAAGAATTATTCAAATCGCACCAGTAGTTTCGGAGATTAGCGCGTTCAAACAAACAAACAAACAAACAAACTCTTCAGCTTTATTATATTAAGTATAGATACGTGGCAAACTTGCTAGTCTGCCACGTATCACATAGAAAAAAAACGGACAGGCGGATCACCTAATGGTAATAGAGTACCTATCGCCGACCAAAGACACCCGCTACACCAGTGGAGTTACAAGTAACAATTCATCAAAATGGCTATTAGTAAAATTTTCTGTGCCTTTATTTTTCTGTACGGGACACCCTTATTAGAGCGGGAGTGATCGCCATTGCACTCGTAGTAGTATGGGTAGGGGCAGTTATAGTCATGGGAGGGCCCAACACTACCCGTCGGTCTCCCAGCCGGGTGTGTCCATAAGGCTCCGCCGAAAAGTGGCAACGTCGGCTCATTGCACTTCAGGCCGGCGGCATTTCACCTGGGTCACCAAAAAACCGGTACGACATTCAAATCTTCAAGTAACGAGCCTACCTACCTTCCTAAAAGGCCGGCAACGCATCCGCACTCCTTCTGATGTAGCTGATGTCCAATGGCGGTGATCACTTACCATCATGTGACCCGCTTGCTCGTTTGCCTTCCTATAACATAAAAAAAATAAAAAAGGCAGACTTGATTTGGTCAAAACCCACCTTCCCATGGTCCTTTCCGCCTTCTTGGCGTACGGACCGAATCGTAGGAGACGCCATTGGCACTCGCACGGGGCTGTTTCCCGTATGGCGATTGCTTGACTCCCTACAAAAATACTAGATTTGGTCTAGCGCCCTCTACTTTCTCTTGGATGACAAAGTTTTCTATGAACTGATCACCATGCTAGCCTTACTGGCTATCTTTGAACTGTGGTACTAGGGAACTTGATTCGGTTAAGATTATACTATTGTTCCGAGGAATTAAATGTACACACGGCGTCACGATGCTTACCCATTTTGTATTTAACACCGTCTTTATATTTAAGACACAAGGCCTATTTTAGCATAGCTGCTGTAACTCGACTTGGCGCTGTCTGTACGACAATCGTATAAACAATGGGTTTTTATTAAACTAACAGTTTTCTTGCGGGAATATCTGTAAAAGAAAGTATCTACCTTTGCTAGGTACAGTCAACTCCAAAAATATGTATACACTTTAGGACCTTGTCACAATACATATGTATAAGAACGACTTCTACTTTTTATAGACACATGTATTGTAACAAGGTCCTAAAGTGTATACATACATATTTTTGGAGTTGACTGTACCTACTTCTTTTTTTTACCACAACACGTTTACACATAGACAAAAGGACAAAATAAAGAAACCTAGAAGTTGCGGCCAACAAGGTTTAGCCTCAGCATGATGCTGCAGCAGCTGCTCGCGGCGGCGCTGGTTTCCAGCCAGGACCTTGGTGACGCCTTAAAATTATAGATAACTAGTGGCCCGCCCTCACTTCGCTTCGGGACCGTAATTCAGAAATGAACTAATAGATGGCGCTGTGCTAAATTACATTGCGCAAGCGTTTCGTGTTTTCGGTTTACCTATAAGCCTTGTCGTTGTCTATAGAAGTTATCTCTTTATAAATAGTATAGAAGATAATATAGAGAGCAGATATGCACAAAACAGAAAAAAAACAGGATCACATGGACTTTTTGAGTGTTTCTAAAGTTAAACTTGGCCTTGGTGTATTATCAGAGCTGTCCATTTTTTATATAGGGGACAGACAAACAGACGGATTACCTGATAGTAAGCGATTACCTTCGCCAATGGAGACTCGCATCACCAAAGGAGTCACAAGAATGCTGCCGACCTTTTAACACAAGAAGGAATACGCTCGCTTTTGAAGATTTGCAGGTAGACAATTCTCGTGCACTTGACATTGAAGTCAAATTTTGAGATTTCAAACATTTTGTTAAAAGATGTTTTCATTTATTTATAACTATGTTGTGTGTATTGCATCTTGAAAAATTACTTTTATCTAAGTCTGTTATGTCTTATTTTCTTCAAAAATATCATATCTTCGCCACAATTAGTGTAATTAATAGTTGTAAATGTTGCCGGCTTCTGTATTCCCAGAGAGCTACAATTTGGGTGTCTTTAAGTCGAGTGTGAATAGGCTTCTTCTGGGAAAGCACGCTACATCTTAGACCTCATTGTCACTCTCCATCAGGTGAGATGAGGCCAAGTGCAAACCCATCTTAAATATAAAAAAAAAATTGTAACGCAAAAATTTTAACTACCTCTACAAAAAAAGTTTATCTGCGTATCACGAGTCCTTAAACTTAATAAAGTCTTAAGTTAGCTAAAAAATACTCTTTGACTTACATACTTATGTTTTCACATTTATTTGTGTGTCTGTATGGATCTAACATGAATTAATAAAGATATTTTCTATTTCTCTTTTTAAAAGTTGCTGAATAGTATTCGTGAACAACAAATTATAATGTTAATCAAATCATAATCAACAAACAACGAACGAATACACAACAGATGTCGAAAACCGCTGTATTGGTCTCAATTCGCCCATACTCGACTCAAGTGTCCTCCAAAATGTAACCCTGTATTTTTGCCTTTACACTCCAAAATCCACCTCAATTTGAAAGCAATAAAGTCCACATTCGATTGAGAATGAAAGTGGACATGTTCACAAAAATTTTGACGTAAAGTATCTTGATTGTTCAGTCGTAGTAGACGTTTTTACAAAGCTTTAACCTTTAACTAGTGACGTGTAGTCTCACAGGCTACGTGTGTTTGGTAAAATCTTAAAATTGATGATTTCCCCCCGCTTGCCGCGACCCAGCGTCTCAGTAGCTTTTGTTTTAGTGCCAAAATGACCATAACAGGGACCAAAAGTGCCATCGGATATGTAACAGGTTCGTAATTTTAATTTGAAATTCGATTGTAGCCTGTGAGGCTACATGTCCCTAGTTGTCAAATAAATATTTTTTCGAACAATTATTGGTTTTTAGTGCAAAATGGCAGAAAGCGCTAGAAAACGTGAACTTCAGCCGTCGACTTCATCAAAAAGAAAAGTATTACGAGTGGATAGTCCATCATTTGAAGAGGAATTCAATGCCCTCTTGCTAGCTTTAGACCAATCAGACAGTGAAGGTGATATTGAAGTGTTTTTGGTTTCCGATCGTGAAATTGCAGTTATTACTCATTTTGCAGTTACATGAAAGTGACTAAGATGAAGATCTAGAGGAGAACATGCAAGGGCATGCAGTATTTGTCCACCTAAACTTCACAGAACGACTGTGTACACATATGTCGGGTGTTGCAAACATACAGGGTTTGCAATGTTCTCGACCCTTATGTAAAAATTGCCAATGATTTATGCCAAACAGAGTATGTGTCAGAATTTTTAGGTTTTGTTTTCAGAAGTAGCTTTTATGATTTTTTTATCTTTGTATTGTTTAAGTTTTCATAAAAAGAGTCACATTTGTCGTATCATTTATGTAAGGTCTATCAAAATGTTAAAATAAGGATCTCATGTCAATTAAGGCTGAAAAGTACAAGTAAGTGTTAATTATCATTAATGTTCTAAGTGATTGTAAAAACTGATTGAATTCATTTATATTTGTTTTATTACATTCCAACAAATAAATATCAACGCATTTTAAATCATTACAATGCAATTTTATGACAAAATTTTAATTTAAAAGTAGTAGCCTGTGAGACTACATGTCCCTTATAGTGTTCTCAATTGTCACGTCACTAGTTAAAGGTTAAAGTTTATTTTCGCTTGTTTGATTTTTATATAAGTTTGTGAATTTCTGTATAGTGTAACTTTAAAAAGAATTTCAAGACGAGTAGTTATTACCATGTGAGACCGATCGAAGTAATGTATGACACTTGAAACGTGTTTGTTCTCGGTAATCAAGTGTCAAGACTGTTAATTCCTGGTTTGTTTTGACGTTTTTGACATCTGTCATGGTTTCGGAAGTTTAACTGTACTTGTTTTTGAATTTTATTTCTGTTTTGTAGTATGACTGTATTGATGATTATTAATGGTATTTATTTAATACACTGCCTCACAGAAAACCGGCGTGAAGCAGCCCCTATGCTGTGTTTCACCGAGTGTGTGAGGGTACCGGAGGCCCACCCGGGGGGGAAGGCGATAAAAGGTTGGCAGCGCACTTGTAACTCCACTGGTGTTGCAGCTGTCCATGAGCGGCGGCAATTTGCTTACCATCAGGTGATCCGCCTGCTCGTCTGCTACCTATCACATAAAAAAAATAATACAGGTATCTGTAAATATTTGCATCCCTATATGCCATATAACCATGTTACACCACGCTTACCTAATGCTGATAGATGATCACAATCAGCTTTGTCTCTTTCATTGTGATGCATTTGAAAGAGACAGAGCAATAGTTTCGGATAGCGAGGATAGTATTTCAAATAGCAAACAATAGCCACTGAGCTACGGCCAAAAAAATCGAAACATATTACTTATTTCCTCGACCCGGGAATCGAACCCAGGACCCCGAGATCATGACGCGGTTACTTAATCCACTAGACCAACGGGGCGTTTCTCTATGACAAATTTCAAGTAGTAAGAACAGTATCTACTTAGTATAAACCACATCCAATGTCATATGTCGAATTCTGATAAGTAGTTTAGAAGTTACGTGGAAACAGATGAACATACATACATACATAGCCTGTCAAAATCATAACCCTCCTTTTGCTTTGCCGTAGTCGGGTAAAAAAAATCGAACTACTTACTACTTCTAAAAGTGTCATAAAAGCAAATAATAAAGCTTATATAATCAACAATAGTTAAGCCTATATTATTATAGTGTTTACAATATAAGCGGATAAACTGTATACAGGGTGTTTCTAAATGTTGTGCCTGTTGAATGTGGACCGACATGTTCAATCGGGGTTAGTTAGGCGCTGCTATACGGGGTGAAAACTGACAAAGTATTTAGGCAAAAAATCCTACTACTATTATAAAGGCGAAAGTTTGTATGGATGTATGGATGTTTGTTACTCTTTCACGTAAAAACTACTGAATGGATTTGAATGAAACTTTACCACAATATAGCTTATACATCAGAATAACACATAGGCTACAATTTATAAAAATATATTGTGTGGATTGTCCAAAATATGACGGTAAGTGTCAATAATTAACTCCACGCGTACGAAGTCGCGGGCGGCCGCTAGTATTTTAATAGTTTTGACTTTTATTCTTAAACTAGCTTTACCAAACAGTTTAACTCGCGTTAGAAAGAGAAAACAAGTTGGAGGCTACTTCCCTGCCTATCTTCAACTATTTTCACTAAACATCTTTTCAATGCTTTAAATTTGGATTCCGAAAATGTCAAATAACTTGCAAGAAAATGCGATTGGCTGCGACAATTTTATCGCTTCGGGGCCGGGATTCCGAAACGAACAATAGATGGCGCTGTGTCCAATTACATCGCGCAAGCGTTTCGTGTTTTCGGTTTACCTATAAGCCTTGTCGTTGTCTATAGAAGTTTTCTCTTTATAAATAGTATACTCACAGATAGAAGATAATATAAAAGAAGATAGATTGGGTCATTTCGTACATACTAATATCTAAGTCTCCTACTCATCATTTAACATAAAAATGTTTTTTTGTTAATCTTATTACACTAATATTACAAACGTGAAAATTTGTAAGTATGGATGGATGGATGTTTGCTCCGCAATAAATTTAAATGAAACTTTATTATAGCTTATACATCAGAATAACACATAGGCCACAATTTATAAAAATACATTGTGAGGATTGTCCAAAATATGGCGTACGAAGTTGCGGATCACCTGATGGTAAGCAATTGTCGCCGGCAACACCAATGGAGTCACAAGTGCGCTGCCAACCTTTTATCCCCTTCCCCAGGGTGGGCCTCCGGTACCTTCACTCACTCGGCGAAAAGCACAGGTGCTGCTTCACGCCGGTTTTCTGTGAGGCTGTGGTATCAGTCCGGCCGAGCCGGCCCATATATTCATTTTGGTCGCGGGTTCGATTCCCGCACCAACACAAATATTTGTTGATGAAACAGATATTTGTGTTGGGTCTGGGTGTTTGTAGTTCCTTCGTTGTTTCTGGTTTCCATAGTACAAGGGCAACCTTAGTTTGGGACCAGGACAAGTATGTGATGTTGTTTCAATTTATTTATTTATTTTATTCATGCCGAAGCATGGCTATCCTACAGTTAAACATTTTGTGTGCAAAATTTCACCTAGTATGTCGCGAGTGCAGGTAGCATAAAAGTACAGTGAGGCACAAAAGTGCACAATCAATGTGCAGCGGAGCCTGCCGCATTGTAGCGGGGCTCACCGGCCGCAGCGGGTACTGGCCGGCACGAAAGTGCCTTTATGTGATAGGTGGCAGACGAGCAGACGGATCACCTGATGGTAAGCGATTGCCGCCGTCGTCTATCACCTATGAAATAAAAAAAAACACTTCAATTAAATCACAAGTAAGAACGATGAATTTAAAGTGCGTTATTTTCTAAACAATAAATTGTCAAGAACTATACTATACTTACTTAGTTAAAGGGATTTTAATGTTCACAGATACACTCTGTATTATATTACTACCGACCTTCAATCATATACTCTAGATAGAGAAATCTATACTGTGATGTATATGAGATGTAAGCGTGAATGTTAAATTACGTCGTAACGCCAGACAACAGACACAATGAAAAATTTATTGTTTATGCATTTTAAAAGTCTTTTGGGTTTTACGACGTTAAAATAAACTTTAGTAGATAACACTTTCTTTCACGAGTGTACCCAGTGATGTTTATAAAATTGGTCAGATTATGACAGATTCTGAAATATGGAATAAAGGCGCGCAGCCATTGTGCCAAGCCAACCCTTTGATGTTACCGCTGGCCTGGGTTGCCCTATCAAATAATAATAATGTCCTCCTACAATTTTTTTGGTTATTGAAGGGTATACTATTATGAAATAGTAAAATAAATAAACAGTTTCAATCCGTTCTGATTAACGTTTGTCGTGACCGACTTGGTATGAAAAGGGAAAAATTATTGTGCGGATTTCCAAAAGTCGTAGAACTACATACTTATACTTAGTTTATCAAAATCAAATCAAGATTTCTATATTCAGTTTAAGTCTAATTCGAAAAGTCAATTTCTACCAAGAAGAATCAACAAGAAACTCTCAGTAGATACTCTCTTGAAATTTATAATTAGGTAGTTAAATATTTTTTTAAAGAAATAAATAAAGTTTAAATTTCATAATACCCAACATAGTAGCGACTTGCATCCAATCCCAGGTTAAATCATCATCATCAGCCTGTTGCAGTCTACTGCTGGACATAGGCCTCTCCAAATGCTCGCCACTTTGATCAATTCTTCGGCTACTCGTATCCAGCTCCAGCCAGCCCTCTTGCGCAGATCCTCACTCCATCTGGTCTGAGGCCGTCCTACACTACGTTTACCAAGACGCGGTCTCCACTCCAAAACTCGTTGACCCCAGCGGTTGTTAGTTCTGAGGCAGATTATGGCCAGCCCACTACCACTTCAGCTTAGGTACCTACTAATCCGGTGAGATGTCGAGAAATTTGTTTCTCTGCCGGATCACCTCGTTTCGGATTCGATCACGCATCTTCTACCAAATAATTAAAAACAAACACAAATGAAAATAAAACATAACAGAGTAGTCAAACAGTTTATTATTTCCACAAATCCTTGTCATTTATGTACTCTTCATCTTTAACTTATAGACACAATCGAAGCTACCGACTTAAAAAAAACTATGGGCATACAATATCCAAGTCAAAGAGCGTTCTCACCTCACCTAATCAAAAGAAAAGAAATGATCCAAATTAGATATAAGTTCATCATTTTCTCCTCACCGTGACGGGATGGCCTTCAGTCTTTATTGTGAATGGATCTGGCACCTTGGCACCCTGGGACTGAACATTAGTGCCACCGGATTATAAGCTGACTGCAAAAAGAACAACTGGTGTGGCCCAAGTGATGCGCGGCAGCGATTGTAAAAGCCGTTAAAATTGCCGTGGGAGAGCCACGCTTTGGCATGAATAGGCTGGCTAAATTGGATTGATATTGATACCGTGGCCTCACAGAAGACCAGCGTAAAGGAGCGCCTTCTTTGGCGGCGATACTTAAAGCTAGTTCACGCGGTACATTTAAGGTTTTTTTTTATGTGATACTTGGCAGACGAGCAGATGGATCACCTGACGGTAAGCGATTGCCACCGCCCTTAGACACCTGCAACACCAGTTGAGACACAAGTGCGCAGCCAACCTTTAACCCCCTTTCCCCCCAATTGCACCTCCAGTACCCTCACTAACTCGACGAAACAGCGCAAACGCTGCTTCACGCCGGTCTTCTGTGAGGCCGTGGTATCACTCTGGTTTATATTGTGATTGAAGTTTATTTCTCACAATTACAGTGAAATCGCTAGCTCCTATTACTTGCGTCCGTATAAGGCCGTGTTCACACGTCACCCGCTGGCAGCAGCAGCGGCGGCGCCCCGCTGTCTCCCATTGTATCTGCGGCCTAATCTGCCAGCGGGGAAGTGCGAAGCGATCGGGAGCTGGGTGTTCGAAAATTATCAATTTAATGTATTAATATGGTTGCGTTATATACTTGATCTTGAAAAACATTAAAATGCCAACATTTGGTGATATGCCAAGTTGCTCCTCCGTAGTGCAAAATTAGCACTTATATATATATATAATATGCCTGTTTGTATTGGTCTGGGTGTTTTCTATGTATTATAAGTATGTATTTACAAAAGAAAAGTATTATAATATATGTATATATTTGTAATCCCACTGTTGGTTCTGATATCTGTAACACAGGTGCTTGAGCTACCTATCTCAGAGTCAGATCAATGTATGTGATGTAGTAAAAATATTATGTTAATGGTCCAAAGTTTTAACATAATTATGGATTTGGGAATTATAACTAAGTGACACACGTCTTACTCTTGAGAAGAGGATACATTTCAAAATCTAGCAAACCAAAATGGGCAGGTTTAAAAAAACGATATAAACACTCTAATAACAGACATAGCCCAAAGAATTGCGTGGCTCCAGTGGGCAAGGCACATTGCGAGGAGAACAGACGGCCGTTGGGATGGAAAGGTCCTTGAGTGGAGGCCACGTGCAGGAGGCCGCAGCCGTGGCAGGCCTCCCACCAGGTGGCAGGCCTCCCAACGATCTGGCGAAGGTCGCGGGAGTCCATTGGATGCGGGTGGCACAGGACCGATCTGTGTGGAGAAAGTTGGGGGAGACCTATGTCAGCAATGGACGTCTATTGGCTGAAATGATGATGATGAAATACTCTAGCTTTTATTCCATACTGAAAACGTTTGATGAAGTTTTGTTTAACTGTGGGAGAGCCACGCTTCGGCATGAATGGGCCGGCTCGACCGGAGTGATACCACTGCCTCACAGAAAACCTCACAGCCCCTGTGCTGTGTTTCGCCGAGTGAGTGAGGGTCCGGAGGCCCACCCGGGGGGGAAGGGGATAAAAGGTTGGCAGCGCACTTGTAACTCCACTGGTGTTGCAAGTGTCCATGAGCGGCGGCAATTGCTTACCATCAGGTGATCCGCCTGCTCGTCTGCTACCTATCACATAAAAAAAAAAGTGAACTCAACAGCGTTATCATTAGTAGTTTTACAGCTATAGATATTAATAAATAACAGTAATTTGAAACAAGACAACCTGACAATTTGTCACGGCTGCGCTCGCGCACGGATCTCCAAAGGCTACTGAACAAAAAACTGTAAATCTTTCCGCCGGTTTCGCCCAACATTAATTCACATTTGATGGACCCTTGATATATAGAAATGTCTTTTTTTCAGCGGCTCTTTTGACCGAAATGAACTGCTAGTCTCTTCCGTTTGGTACCTGGCATATTTTTTTTTATGTGATAGGTGTCAGACGAACAAATGGATCACCTGATGGTAAGCAATTGGGTACCTATTTGACTAATCTCGATATAGTAAAAAAAATATTGATACTCAATCAAAATATTGGTAAATAAGAACCAATGGCCAACTTTTTCAGTTAAAAATATAACGTCTAGCTCAAAGTTTCATGGGCAAGTCCATTCTTAAAGTATATATATTTTTTTAAATAATTATATCATTGAACTATCCGTACAATTTCCACCAACTTTTATTAAAAAACCATTTACTTAAACGAAACATTTGATATAGCTACCAAACAAAATTTACTAGACGCGCACACAGAAATTTGAGTTGTGACGTCACAATTCAATATCCATTTGTATAGAGCGTTTTTGGGCTTGGCCAAAATATGTGCTCTTAAAGTTGTAATTAGTCAAATACCCTATTACCCACCAGTTTGATATTGAAACTACTATCACGTTTTACTATAATCAAACATCGATCCGAACCAAAAATTCCAAAGCGGAGCCCACCAAGCCAAGGTCGCTTTTTTCGTCCAAGATTGAATATTAATAAATTCTCTTCTCAACAATAAAACTCGTCCCGTTTGTTCTTATCAAAGGATTTGTGCTGTGGTGTGATTCCGGTGGCAGCAGTTTTTTGGTCCACATCTGACCAGAGTGTGCCACATCCGGGACCGACAAAAACGTGAACATTTGAAAATGATCCGCGACTTATGAGTAAATAAATGCAAGGTTTTTGCAATTGAATTGAAAAAGATTAGCAACGGTACGGTAAGGTATGAATCGTTTTGTAATTACCAAGCTTTTGGCTTGATTTGGTAGGAATGATGCGAAATTGAATATCTATAGCTAGAGGTACGAAAGTATAGCGATGACCGTTATTTTGCGCACTTGTAAAAAAGAAAACTTACTATCAAAATTGGTTTTTGCGCACTCAAGGTCATAACTACACTTTCTTGCCTCGGACTATACCATGTTTGGATACTTTCGAATGCCTAGTTCTTTAGACAATCTAGTGACGCCAATTGATTTCACAAAATATAATCTATTTTTAACAGATTTCAAGCTTCAGTCTCTCGGTAAACACTTATACTTTCCTATATCTTCTTCTATATCTATATTATAAAGAGATAACTTCTATAGACAACGACAAGGCTTCTTTGTAAACCGAAAACACGAAACTCAAGCGCGATGTAATCACGCCCAGCGCCATTGGTTCATTTGGCGCATTTGGTAGTGACCCTGCCTCATACACCAAAGGTCGCGGGTTTGATCTCCACCCTGGACAAATCGACACCTCCTACGTAAAATATCGTAACCAACAAATATGCGAAAATGACATTTCTATATTTTTACATACTTTATAATCGGATGTATTATTTTAGCTGATCAAAAATTTTTTAAACATATTAGAATCGAAGATATTGAGGCTGCTAATAATCGTAAGTTCATCTACGTCGAAGTAAAATATAGTATAGCGCAGATTCCACACTATACGCGGGGGCGAGAGGACGGCGAGTGGATCGCATCTAGCAGTAACGATTACTTACATTGCCGTTGAGAGTTATAGTCGAGATGAGGGCAAGTAATATTTTAAACTCATATAATGTGATAAATAAATGCGAATCAGTTATACATTCAACTATCGTACTGTACCCATAGTAAACTATCGTAAGTATTACTTACTATAATGTACTTTGTTTTCAGTCATATACAGAATGTCGTAAGTATTAGTTACGATATTTTACAATGGATTTTTTTTATAAATGAGGTCCGTATGTTTACTTACGACATTTTACTTTGGAATATATTTTTGTTTTTTTATCTTAAATTAAACTTACAATAGTTTACTTCGGCACTCAAAATATTTTACGACAGTATACTTTTAGAAAAACATTAGTTATAAAATATTTCTTCTCTTTTTATACAGAATCCCTACTACCATTTGATGCTGATATTGATGGGATAAATTAAATTATGTGTTTACTGTCTGATTCTGAGATATTACTTGAAAACAATAATATTTCACCCACGGTATAAAATAAGTTAAGTCTAGGTAATATAAGTAAAACAATGATTTATATCTATTTATGCTAGGGCATCACAGTATATTTTTGATTGTATAATGTATGTATACAAAAATCTAAACTTATTTCCGAAGAAATCTTATAAGCATAGCCTAAACACCAAAAATAAACACCAATTTTCTGTTCCAAATCTCATACTTCGTAAAATTGGTAATTAATTTGTCGTGATGAGCATTAAAGTTTTTATCAAATTACCACAAACTCTTGTTGATTTACCCATACATTAATTTAAATCTCAAGTGAAAACTTATTTGATGGCAAATGCCTTTTATACAGTTGAAGAGAACCTAAATGACAAGAATTTGTGGAAATTATAAACTGTTCACCTACACTATGTATAATACACTTTTGTTAAATTTTTGGAGAGTTCATTTTGGATTGCATTTATTACAAAATACATAAATTTATTTTTTTCTCTCGGAAGAAGCCGCCTGACGAAGCTGACTACAGCAAGTGGAGAAATGGTTGCCTCAAAGCGGGCAGTTAGCCATGCATCTCAACCTGGTCCTGAAAATAAGGACTCTCAAGACAAATTAACACGTCACTTCACCGAAAACCTGCCGGAAGTCAGTGTTGGCCAAATCGGGATTGCTCTTGGGTAGCTCAAAAACGGAATAAACCCCTGGAGAAGATGGCGTAACAAACCTGATCAAAGCTGGAGGCAAACCCGTACTGAAGGAGCTCCAAAAGCTTTTAATGATGTCTTATTTTAAAAGGAGAACTCCGGCGGCGTGGAGTAGAAGTAGTGTGGTCGTTATGTTCTTCAAAAAGGGTGACAAAAGCCTGCTGAAGAACTATCAACCCATTTCGCTTCTAAGTCACGCTTAAAAGCTATTCTCAAGAGTGATCACGAACCGTCTTGCGCAAAGACTCGACGAATTCCAACCACCGGAACAGACTGGATTTTGGAGCGGATATGGCACCATAGACCCACATCACACAGTGCGGCTGATTATACAGAAGCCCGAGGAGTATAATCTTTTGTGGACTATGAGAAGGCCTTTGACTTGGTTGAAATCTGGTCTGGTCTGGAGTCCCAGCAGCGTTGCCAAATAGATTGGTGAAGTGATGAGATGTCTCGAAGCTGCCATTATGTCCGTCTAAGTACAAAACCTATAACCATTGCATCGAGAAGTGAAACAAGGGGATGTCATCTCCCCGAAATTGTTCACAAATGCAATGGAGGATGTGTTCAAGACGCTGAACTGGAAAGGATGTGTTTGCGATTCGCAGATGACATTGTCATATTGGCAGAAACGATGCAGATACAGATGTCGAAACAACTTTGAAGATGAGGTGAAAAGAAGAATCCAGCTGGTTTGGGCAGCATTGGGAAAACTACGTCGAGTCTACTACTACGTTCTCATCATCGATTCCACAGTGCCTAAAGACGTCTAGTCAATAATCAGTGCGTCCTACCCGTCATGACATACAGGGCCGAAACGTGGACACTAACAGCACGGTTAGTCTACAAGTTTAAAGTCGCTCAGTGTGCTATGGAAAGAGCTAAGCTCGGCATTTCTCGGCGTGATCAAATCCGAAACGAGCCGATCCGGCAGAGAACCAAAATTATCGACATAGCTCACCCGATTAGTAAGCTGGAAGTGGCGGGGGGCTGGCCATATCTGACGCAGAACTGACAACCGTTGGGGGTAAAGGGTTCTGGAGTGGATACCACGTCTTGTTAAACGTAGTGTAGAACGCCCTCAGGCCAGATGGAGTGACGATCTGCGCAAGAGGGCTAGCTGGAGCTGGATGCGAGTAGACGAAGATCGATCAAAGTGGCGAGCATTTGGAGAGGTCTATGTCTAGCAGTGGACAGGTTTGATGATGATGATGATAACAATATTTTATTTAATGACGTTATTTTAATTTTAAACTATTCCTGCTTTATGAAATTTACGATACAATTATGTAAATTACTTTGTTTCATAGCATATAGTAGTACCTAATTATACCTTACAATACATATTTGTTGATTTTTATCGGTGTAAATTATCGTAAATGTAACATACATTCTTTAATCTTGCTTAAAGTCAACGTAAAGTGTAGTAAGTATTACATACAATGAAATACGATTGATAATTTCCAAGGAAAAGTATCGTATGTGACTTTTTAGGAAATCTAGCAAAAAAAATAAGAACCGTTTTATAGGTATTAAGCCATTCACAAAAATGTATCTATGTACCAATTTTTGTTCTTAAATGAGTATATTTGACATCATGAACCTCAATCATATGCTAGAGAATCTTTCAACAGCTGCAGGTACTGTAAAGTTTATTAAAGTCAGTTACGATAATATACGTAGGAGGTGTCGAAATATTCGCGTGATAAACACGTATTTTTTAGTGTCTGGGTGTAATGTATCTATTTAAGTAATTTATTTGTGTTTTTTCTGTTGTCTGATATAATGTAACACAAGTGCTTAAGCTACTTTTTACCCGACTGCCAAAGAAGGAGGGTAATGTTTTTCGAGTGTATGTAAGTATGTATGTATGTCTTTTCCTTTGTGACCTCCTGAAGCCTAAACGGCTTGATGGATTTTGGATGTATGAGGTATCGTTAGATTTGTCTTGATTACGGGAGTGTCATAGGATACATTTTATCCTAAAAGTCCCACGGGATAAAGACATAATAATATTTTTTCTAAATTTCTCGTCGAAATAATTTAAAATGGTACTTACATATACATAGTCTTCTACATCTACAACATTTTCGTTAAATAAAAACAGCTAAAAAGTTATAAATAAAAAAATTATTATTAAAAAAAACAAAATACCGACTGCACACTAAAAAAAGAGTAAAAACAAGCCCACAACAAATTTAACTGAATATAATTTAATAAATGTTGATGGAAAGCAGTCGCAGGCGGGGACCACCTTGACCGCCACCAACGAAAATTCTGCTAAATCGTGCACAACCGAAATGACTATAAAATAAGCCTCTGTTGGTCCCCGCCTGCGATGCTTTCCCATCAACATTTATAAATTATATCAGTAAATTTGTTGTGGGCTTGTTTTACTCTTTTTTAGTGTGCAGTCGGGTATTTTGTTTTTACGGAGTCAGATCAATGTACCTACGAGGTGTTGTGTTCTTACTAGGTATAAAAATTCTTTGTCTAAACTGGAAATTCTCCTCTTCTTCTTCAGCAGCATATATTTGCCCACTGCAGAGCATATGCCTCTCCAATTTCCCTCCACTTCCTTCTGTCGTGGGTCTCCCTGGACCACGCTGCCCCAGCTTGAGCCTTGACGTCGTCGGACCATCTGGCAGTTTGTCCGCCAACACTCCTCTTTCCGTCTCTTGGAACTGGAAATTATGAATGAATGAAGTATGAAATAAGTTCTACTAAACGCGCCATGAGGCCAGTCAAATAACGTCTTCACTAATAAAAATAACGAACCTATTTACCTACCCTTACTTCCAGTCACCCAACCCCTCCATTACACATGGTAACTTTATACCATGAAATTAAAATGAATAAAAAACGGTAGCTTGTCGCGTGCCAAAAAACGATACGAAAATTATGGCTCTCGCCTTTTATTGTATTGCTTTTATCAAGGTGCTATAATTGTATAATAGTTTATTCTTTCATCAGAAATGAATTGGATCAAAAATCTTTGATGCAGACGTCTCTTGGAAGTACGTACAGCCACACATCAAAGTATACAAAACTGTCAAATTTCTTCAATCGACTCTCATCTTACCGTCATACTCATTAGGTTGAATATCAATTGAGGAAATTTGACAGGTTGTGGTAACCTGATGTGTGGCTGACTGTACCCAGTGCGCGAGCGATAACAACGGTTTGAATCCCAGCATGCACCCATGTTACTTTTTAAATCTGTATGTGCATAAAAATATACACACAACATATTATACAATGACTTGGCTCCATATTAAATAACTATGACTTGTGTTAAAGTTAACAGAGAATAGAGGTTACAAAATATACAGGGTGTATTAACTGTTTAACCACGTTTTCTACCAACCATTCTAAACAAATTTTGTTCTATGACTTTTGAAAATTCGCATAAAAAAAAAACCGGCCAAGTGCGAGTCGGGCTCGCGCACAAAGGGTTCCGTAGCAGCAAATAAAGGTCAGCCATCGTTTTCAGTGTAGCACAATAACTTAACCAAAATTACAGTTAAATCAACCTATCTCAAAAACTATAAGAGATACTTTGATCAAACCAAAAATCGTTGAAAGAGTTAATTAGCATGCATCACCCTCTATTTTTTTTAGAATTTTATACCGCAAGCGATTGCCACCCCCATAGGTGTTTTTGGGTCTGGGTGTTTTGGGTTAAGGCGCCCAGTTAATTATCCTCACCTAGTCATAGTACAGGTAGTTTGAGACCAGGTTGATTGGTGTGATTGTCTGGCGCATTTATTTATTTATTTACTTCAAAATTTAAATTAATCTGTCACCAATGGATTATAGAACTAAAATAATCACTTTACTTACTTACCAAAAACAAGTAGAACTAATTTGAGTAACATCCTTTCAGGCTCCTGAAAATGAAACCATCGAAGTACAGACATACAAATTAATCTCCCTTTTTGGGTTTAGTATAGTAGTCAAATTACAAAATACGGAACTCTTATAGATTTGTCATGTCTACCTGTCTGCACAACTGTCTGTCTGTCCGTCTGTAACAAATGACGGGGCTAGGTCTCCTAAATGATATTGAGGCTTCTTATGCAATGTACTTATGGTGATGTTGTCTCAATTAGGTAATTTTATTTGATAAATATTCGTTGTTTCAAATTTTTTGGAACATAGCTCGGGTAATATAGCGTATACAAATCAATGGTACTGAATCCAGAATAAATAAATTAATAAATGGATCCTTCGTGCGTAAATTCGACTAGCACTTGGCCAGTTTTTATTTTATTTTCCAGTAAAAATGACATGTGTAAAAACGATAACAAAAAACTACGACCTTTCAGTTTCTTATTCGATCTTGTTTGTGACAGGTACCAGACAAGCAGACGGATCACCTGATAGTAAGCGATTGCTACCGCCCAACGTTGCCAACCTGTGCCCGTTTCCTCCAAATGAGGCTCTGGTCCCCTTA
>CM026301.1:2385431-2622437 GCA_014851415.1 Cnaphalocrocis medinalis | reverse complement strand
AAGCGTGTATTTCCCAGTTGGGCAAAGAGCTGTTGTCCGGGGTACACTTGGGCCATGATCCAGGATTGGGGAGTCTGGTAATACAATCTACATCAACTGGTATCAACCGTCACTCGACCATATTCCCTCTTTGTTGGACCTTGTTGACTACCCATCTCGGCGCCTACCAAGTGTCTGTCAATGCACCACTTGGCTCTTCCTACCACTGCCTTGTACGGAGCACTGTGCCTCTCAACAGCACTCAGCGGTTGGAACTGGGCACTCGCCATAATTAGCACTATCAGTCAGCAGACTGAAACGTTACGCGTAGTTTCTTCGCAACCTACCCATGGTGGCAGGTTTGCTTTACGTTGGAGGATCCCGATGCTTGGCAGAGTCTGTAGCCGATGTTATACTGCAGGAAATGGAATTATTTATTCAAGCTCTGCAGTACCAAATACTAGCGTCCCAAGAAAAGGTACAACTTTGCTGCTAGTTTTTATAAGAAAAATATCACCAGAGCAAAGTCATCGTTCATTGGTAACGCGCCTTCCATCGGGCACCCGCGCTTTTAATTGCCAAGGCCATCCTCGGGAACTTTAGTCAGTCGTCATTCCCTCCACTACACAAGCCAGACGATATTCTTGCCCACACTGCAAAAGAGAAAGCCGAACTTTTGGGCACTTTTTGTGCATCAAACTCGACTTTGGATGATTCTGGGAACTAACCATCTACTGTACCGTCCTGTACGAGCTCAATTCCGAACGTCAAAAAGATTTTGTACGTAAGGCTCTCTTTTCTCTTGACATCCATAAGTCGAGTGGGCCGGATGGTATCCCTCCATTTGTACTGAGGTTCTGTGCTCCGGAGTTGGCTCCGATTTTAAAGTATCTTTTCTGGCTCTCATAATTCATTGGCGTAGTACCGAGTAACTGGAAGTCAGCTCTTGTCCACCCCATACCTAAAAAGGGCGATCGCTCAGACCCGTCCAATTATAGACCTATATCCAATACCTCAATCTTCTCTAAAGTAATGGAGTCCATAACGAACCGCTAGCTCCTGAAATACCTAGAGAAGAACCGCCTATTAAGCGACCGTCAGTACCTACGGCTTCCATAGTGGTCGTTCTGCTGGGGACCTCCTGGTACTTCTAACTCACCGGTGGGCGCAGGCGCTACGAGTAAGGGTGAGGCTCTGGGTGTCAGTTGGGACATACCGAAAGTTTTTGATCGGGTATGGTACAAGGCTCTGCTCTCTAAACTTCCCTCATACGGTCTCCCAGAGAAATTATGCACGTGGGTCGCCAGTTTTTTTACTGGACGCAGCTTTAAGGTCGTTGTCGACGGTTCTTGTTCAGACAATATGTAATGAAGCTCGTAAACGCTGATGTCCCCCTGGGCTGTCTGCTATTCCAACGCTGTTCCTTCTGCATATTAATGATATGTTGTCACAGAACAATATTCATTGCTATGCGAATGATAGTACTTGGAATGCACTATATATCCGGTATATATGCCGGACGTGCAAATATTTCTCTGGAAAACGTCATTGAGTACCGGAAGTCACTTGTGTTTGAAGTCGAAGACATATTAAATCTTGTTTCAAACCGGGGGCGACTTAACTTAGTCAGTTTTAACCCCTTAAAAACACAAGTGTGTACATTAATTGCTAAAAGGCGTCCCTTCAAACTGGCAATAATTTTTCAAGGCATTTCCCTTAAGCCTCTATAGGGATTCTTGGCATTAACATTTCGAGCGATGTCACATTTGGCGGTCATCTGGAGGATAAAGCTAAAATAGCTTTAAATAACTAGGTGTTCTCAATAGAGCCGGTGAGTTTTTCACGCCGGCTTATCGACTTCAACTTTTTAAGGCACAAGTTCGGCACATTATGGCATACTGCTCCCATCTCTGGGCTGGAGCACCTCAGTACCAACTTCTTCCATTTGATCGCATACAACGTAGGGCTGCTCGAATTGTCGCTGACCTAACTCTCTTCAGTCGGCTTGATCCTCTGGCTTTGCGGCGGGATATAGCTTCCCTATATTTTCTTTATCGCATTTATCACGGAAGTGCTCCGAGGAATTGTTCAATCTACTTTCTGCGGTTGAAGTTGCAGCGGCCGTCATTCCATCTTCATCATCTTGATGGAAGCACTGTGTGTTTCTCGAGGAATTTTCTTCCTCAAACCTCACTTTTGAGGAATAGTTTAGCTGCGGCAGTATTTCCTGACGGTTATGACTTAGGGACCTTAAAGAGAAGAGCTTGCTCTTTCTTAAAAGGCCAGCAACGTCGTAGCGACCTCTCTGATCTCGCAGATGTTCAGGGGCAGCGGTACTGACCAGCAGGTGACCCACTTGATCGTTTGCCACCTCTATCATAAAAAAAAATCAGGAAGGTAAAACAAAAATGCTGAAATGTAAACAAATAATGCGTGCAAATACCAAAGTGACAGAAAGCCAGACATAAGATCGCGTAATGACCAATCACAATGTATCTTATTACACTTAAACTGATTCAGTGTCAGTCATTCGACACGCCGTGATCAAGGGATAATGCCCGATGTCGCTCATTTTTGGCGCCATATTTCGAATAGTTCACATCCATAACGACTTATTTCTAAATTAGCCCACCAATCCATTTACAAAGTTACTAAAACAAAAGGCATAAAGTCGTATATCTGGATCCGATTAACATTATTCAAAGGAATCTTAGAAGCATAATGTCGAAAGTTTACTTATGACGAATATTTTAAAACACTGTTTGAACCATAAAGGCGTGACTCCTTTTACGTAGCCTTTGTGTAAATATTTTTTTTAAGCATAAGGGCCAAATTTTGAATCCGCCTTGAGAAAGTAGAGGGAATGTAGACGCAAAGAGATGCAAGTGTAAATTAGACCTTAAGGTTCTAATGATTTTAGAAAAGCTGTCAGAACCGACATTATGCACTAAATTATCTCAGCCCAGAAAAGGGATAGAAATACATCTCAAAGTGATATAGAAAGAGAAAGAAACGCTTATCTTCGTTATCCAATAAAAACATTTTGCCCGATCTGCACATCCGCCCATATGCTTCTGAGGTCTAGATTTGTTAAATTATAGTCTTAAACCTCTTTCATAGTCTTCAAGCCAAACTCGTCGGGTGTTGGTGTAATGTTCAGTTTCGATATAGCCTTGAATACAGGGTGGTTCTTATCTTTCATTAGCTTGAATAGTACATTCTCTGACGTGCCAACGAAACAACCGACGGATTGGAAACGCTGGAAGGAAGAAAAACACAAATACAGATATAATTTATTTTTAATATAGAAGTATAAAAACAGGAGAAAAAGAATAAAATTAATCTACTTTTATTTTAACTTACAACTTTTAACTTAAAACAATCATTGGTGATGCATTTGTTCAAGAATTTTCAGATGTTAAGATATATTTGACGATTTGAACGTCTACGTGAAAATAACAACTTAGACGTCAATAAATTAGTGACGATCGTAGTGTATAGGTTTTATTGGACACTTTGTCCGCTCATGTGCTGTCGACTATAAGTACAACTAGGCGGTCTGTCTTATGTCTTGTAGCGATTTCTTTCAGAAAACTTTTGGGTACAGGCGAGACAGTGTATTGGGGGTAATATCAAAACAATTTAGTAATTAATTAAAAAATACATACATATTATTACCTATTTAATGTCTTTTTTTTTGGGTGTTATTGTCGTAAGATCCAAAAGCCTTTTAAAAGGCAAAAATGTGTTTGCTGTCTGGGCCTTACGACGTTAACAGGTCAGCAAAATAAATAAAATTGGTCAGCAATTACTAAAGCAGGAACAAACATTTGCTGGCCAATTATTTATTTTGCAGATCATATAAGTAATATTTTTTTACTGCTCATAATAATTATTTATCTCTTTTTTTACACAATTAAAGTTTAGAGACAACTAATCCTAAAGTTTCAGAAGTTGGTTCCCTGCTCAGTTTGGACACTGGTTTGAAAGCCGGGTGCTGTTTGTCTTTCATCAACTTGAAGAGAACGTTTTCAGCGGTCGTTATGAAACATCCTAGTGATTGCATGCGCTGGAATAAGGGAATAGGTGAATTTAGGTTATGTTAGTAGGGGTATGATAGTAAGGCAGATGTACAGGGTATATCTGTGAACATTTACATCCCTTTAACCACGTGTTTTATCAACCATTCTGAACAACAAGTTCAACCTAAATTCATCTTAAATTTTTTCGACTTAGGGCCTCGTTTACCATCTCTGAATTTAACATCTCTGAGTGACAAAAATTTTTTCAATGAATTTTCAAAAGTCGTAAAAGGAAATAGAAGATATGGTAAAATGGATGTAAATTTTCACAGATACGCCTTGTCTTATAGATAAGCTCTGTTTTTATTATTATGATTGTACTTACAAAGAAAATTTATTATTATTAATTTTAGTCAAGCTTGCAAAATCCCCACCACTTTTACAGTATCCACCAACTCAAACTTGGGTCAAATAAAAGCCTCTTTGGACAAAAAATACCAACCTGCAATGCTAGTCCCCTGTCCATCAAAGACCTTGAGGACACACCATCAGCGAGTATGTGAACAGATATGTCTTCATTCAATAAGTCGATTACAGTTTGTTCTATGCACACGTGAGCCTGAAACGAGATAAGTTTACATCTATATCTTCTCTACTATTTATAAAGAGATAAAATCTACAAACATCGACCAACCTTATATACAATCCGAAAAGGCGAAACATTAGCGCAATGGAATGGACGTCCAGCGCCATCTATTGGTGGGCAGTGGAACTTCTGTCCCGAAACGAAGTGAGGGCGGGCCACTAGTTTAAAATATACTAGTGGCCCGCCCTCACTTCGTCTGCAACAGTAGTTCCACTGTTTAACAATAGATGCCGCTAGGCGTTGATTGCATCGCGCTTGTGTTTGGCCTTTTCGGTTTGTAAATAAGGGTTGCTGGTGTCTATAAGATTTATCTCTTTATAAATAGTAAAGATTTTACTTTTAATTTTATATGGATACTCAGAATAGAACAGAAATTGAGAACAGGCCAACTTTATTTAGAAATCGGACAGGGAAGAACTCTTACCAGACCAACTGAATCATGGTTACATATTTCAGGAACTATCCAATCGATTTTTTGGTTCAGGTATAAGCCTTGGTGTTGTCTTTTTAATACCAACTTACTAGTGGCCCGCCCTCGCTTTGCTATTAGTTCCTTTGCCAATAGATGTCGCTGGTTGATCGATTGTGCAAGTGTTTCGCCTTGTTGGGTTACATATAAGCTTTGACATTGTCTATAGAAGATGTCTCTTCATAAATAATATAGCGGCCTGCACTCACTCCGTTTAAGGGCAGTAGTTCCACTGCCAACCAATAGATGGCGCTGTGTGTCTATTGCATCGCTCTAGTGTCTCGCTTTTTCAGTTTGCATATAAGGTCTTTTGATGTCTATGGAGTTAATCTCTTTATAAATAGTATAGAAGATAGAAGATATATGTAGATAGATTACTTGAAGTGATCCTTACCTCAATACCAAACAAAACAACCGAAGCCAAGTTTGGTATATCCTTCTTCAGTCTTTCTTGCAGTTCAGGAGTGTACATAGAAAACTTTGTCTTCTCGTAAACCATCGCAGCGCTTTCGATGTTCAAGTCTTTCGTAGTGTGCCCGAGGCCTTTGGGGTACTGCTCGGAGACATACACAGGTATCTGGAAATGTTTTGCTGCTTCTAGCTGTAAAAATAAGTTCCACTATTTACATTATTTTATAAAATTTTGTTTTTTTATGTTATGGTAATTTGTTTGGATTTAGCCTTTTAGAAGTAAGTAACTATAGTTTCTTGTTTTTTGCTGTTTTGTTTCATATTAATGTTTTGATAATATTCCTGCCATATACTGCTACAGGGTAATTTTTTTCCCGTGTACCGGGTTCAATTCTCTGTTCAACCGTGTAATTATTTAAAAATCTATGAATGCAGTTTAGATTGTTTTTGAAATAATATAATGTCTCCTTTCAGTAAAATTTTCCATCTACACCGGCCGTGAGACACCTTGTATGTAAAGTACCTAATAAGTTTTTTCTTGAATGGACATTGGCCATAGTAATTTAGTATACCTATTTGTAACAAGTGCCGGTTTAAATATTTATCGGGGTCAAAAGTCGCTTTAAGTTTTTGCATGGAAAATTACAACCAAAAACTTAAGTCTATTTCGCAAAATAATCAATAGATAAGACATGTAAATCCATCTGATATTTTTTTATCATACATGTAAACATGAGATCACGAGGACCGATTACGTAATATTAAATAAAAAATGATACAAACCATTTTGCTAGCCACTTTAACGACTTCCCCAAAATGTTTAACGTGAGGTCTGAAGGTTTCTTGTATGTCACATAAAAGGAACGCCGTTCTTGGGGCTTCTAAAGCACCAAGTTTGAAAATATTACGGGCAGCCATTGTATTTAAAAAGAGGATTTTCAGCCGGCAAAACTTTCACGTATCACGAAAAGACACTGGATTTTTGACAGTAGATTAACCTATCTTTATTTGACATTTCACTAGTAAACAAGATGTAAGCGTGCTAAATTAAAGAGAATATAATTTGTTGACTTTAACGCTATTAGCAGGTGTCTACTAGATACAGTCGGGTTTGAATTAACTCCATTTTACGCATCCATACTAATATTATAAATGCGAAAGTAACTCTGTCTGTCTGTCTGTCTGTCTGTCTGTCTGTCTGTTACTCTTTCACGCCAAAACTACTGAACGGATTTAAATGAAATTTGGTATACAGATGATCTAGACCCTGAAAAGGACATAGGCTACTTTTTTATTGCGAAAAGGGGGTTGTAAGGGGTTAAAAGGGGGGTAAAGAGTTACTTTTCCACGCGGACGAAGTCGCGGGCGGCCGCTAGTGTTGCAATATTTTTAACAGCTGCATAATAAATATAATATTATTTTAAAGACTTTGACCTAAAAATTAAGAGTCAAACATAATTATGTAACATTTTAGTTTAAAATTACGTGGTTTAAATCAGTATACATAGTATGGAGAGTAAATCAAAGCGCCTATGGTATTTCTTACACTGTCCGTCGTCGATCGTTCGTCAGTGTATTGCTTTTCAAGTTTAGTAGGCGTTTCTCCAGAGTAGGACAAACAACCAAAGTTCTAAGGCAGCGGTCGTCACACTTTACTCTTCAAGGGCCACATATCAATATGAACATCAGGGCCCGGGCCGCAGTATATACGTTTCAAGAGCTTTTGCATAGGTACTTATCCATAGTAGTCCACACTATTCATATAAATGCGATTAATCTACTTCATCGCGGGCCGCACAAATAACGTCTGCGGGCCGCATGCGGCCCGCGGGCCGCAGTTTGACGACCACGGTTCTAAGGCCAACTGTATCGGTATCGGTTATCTAGATTCTTTGGACAAAATCATTAATCCCATTTTAAACCTTTATTAAATAATTAATACAAATTCTCGTTTCATACTAAGGCATTGTTTTAATGGGAAATTAAAAGTCGCCGTTGTACCAACGGCGTCTTTTTCATTTCCCAACTTTTTCATTTTTCTTAACACAGCTCGGGTTTGTGATCACCAATCCGCATTGGGCAGACGTGATTAAGGCTAATCCCATCATAGCGGCTTGATTTCTATGATGGAGGCATTTGTCCTGCAGTTGTGACTGTCTAATAGGCTGGTACCTACTTTACATTGATCAGCAACCCACACTCGTCCACTGCTGGAAATAGGTCTCCTCTAATACACGCCACCGCTCCCGATTTTCGGCCACTCTCATCCAGCCCACACCAGCCAGCCCTCGAATGTCATCATCTCATCTTGTCGCAGCGCGTCCTACACTACACTTACCGAGTCATGGTAGGACTTTACGGGACGTAATTTACTTGATTGACACTTATAGCGCATATTGACGCGGATAGTGGAATAAGTAAATAATATTAATATATACCTACATAATGAATAAATAAATATAAAAAACAAGCCGAAAGTCAGTTCCACACTTGCACTGGTCTATTCAACGAATGAGTGACGGAGACGCAGCTTCAGACCTTACAAATTATTTACATAATGTTTAGATATAGGAATTAAAAAAAACTTTTATTGCCAAATCGAACTCAACGCGAGCGGACCCGCGGGCGTCCACTAGTAAAAGTATATAAAAACACAATCGTAGTCTGCCAACCCGACAGAGACATCCACCCCCTCATTACATTTGCCCCAAATCTTGTTAAAAATCATTTTAGTTTTTTTGCAACTCTGTATTAGGGCCGCGCCATTTCTCCACTTTGTTTTAGGCCGACATCGCGCTTACAGGTAAGGGCGGTGTTTTTTCAAAGCCCTTCGCCGTGGAGCACGCGAGGGCCGTAACTTTAGGGTTCCGCATGCGAAGAGTGAAAGGTTTTTTATGGGATAGGTAGCAGACCTTTTTGACTGTGGGAGAGCCACGCTTGTCATCTTAATAGGTATAAGCAATCGAGGTGTAGGTGGCCGCAGCCGTGGCAGGCCTGTGGGAGAGCCACGCTTCGGCATGAATGGGCCGGCTCGACCGGAGTGATACCACTGCCTCACAGAAAACCGGCGTGAAGCAGCCCCTGTACTGTGTTTCGCCGAGTGAGTGAGGGTACCGGAGGCCCACTCGGGGGGGAAGGGGATAAAAGGTTGGCAGCGCACTTGTAACTCCACTGGTGTTGCAAGTGTCCATGAGCGGCGGCAATTGCTTACCATCAGGTGATCCGCCTGCTCGCCTGCTACCTATCACATAAAAAAAGACGAGCAGATGGATCACCTGATGGTAAGAGATTGTCGTCGGCTATAGACACCTGCAACTCCAGTAGAGGTCCAAGTGCGCCTATCCGAACCTAAGTACACGTAAGTACGCCATCTAATGGATTTTTCAGTCGCGGTAGCCCCCATTAGTACAATTTTAACGAATATTTCTCGGTTGTAAATTCAAAAGAACACATGTCATACATTGATCTGACGCCAAGAAAAAAAGAATAGAAGAGAATAAAATTTATTTGGTTGACACATTAAACATGTTATTTTAATAATTAATTGTTTCGCAGAAAAATTAAATTGACTTGTACTTATTTTATTCTACCCATCGATACATGATAACATTAGTTTAACGACACCATTTCAAATAATTATCGCACAAATTGTCAAGTTTTGTTATAAATAAATACCTACCTGACAACAACATCACATAGGTACATTGTCCTGGTCCCAAACTTAGGTTTTTACTATGGAAACCAGAAACAACGAAAGAACCACAAACACCCAGACCCAACACAAGTATCTGTTTCATCAACAAACATTTGTGTTTGTGCGGGAATTGCACCCGATCCTTGCGTCCCCGGCGCTCAAACCAAACGGGTCATCAATGTTTGTTAAATTATTGATAAGTATGCTAACTAATATTATAAATGCGAAAGTAACTCTGTCTGTTTGTCTGTTACTCTTTCACGCCAAAACTACTCAATGGATTTAAATGAAATTTGGTATACAGATGATCTAGACCCTGAGAAAGGACATAGGCTACTTTTATTGCGAAAAGGGGGTTGTAAGGGGTTGAAAGGGGGGTAAAAAGTTACTTTTCCACGCGGACGAAGTCGCGGGCGGCCGCTAGTCTTTTATAATTCCGTCAAAGTCCCTCACAAAGATACACTTTTTATTTATTTTCATACAGAACCCTTATACCAACATCCTCCATTCAACAACGCGTTGGTCACTTTGTTTATTTTTTTTAAACCTGCGGTTACGTTCGGATAGGCGAGGGCCGCGGGGCAACAGTCAGTCAAAAGTCACGCGTTCGGAAACGCGGCCCGAAAAAAGTAAAAAACTAGAGAAAAGAAGCGTTCCTTGAATGATACATTTTTTTTCCACAAAATTAGAGATGTGTAGGGGTTTTTTAAGAAATTGCGTGCAGACGTAATGATACGTCTGGGATTTGGTCTGCTCTTAAGAATTTTGAGGTTCGATGTTTTTGGGTTATTTCTTTTATTGAAGGAAAAAGGGGCCGTTTCCGGCGAATAAAGTAATTCTTCGCAATATATTTACCTAGCAAAAATATACCTTAGGTCCGCATGCACGTGATGTTGAAGATTATTTCATTAATTCCGTAATACTTAGTTATTCCCATAGTACAGACAGTCACACATCAGATTTTCCTCAATTCGACACGATATTCGACTCAATGTGTTTGACAGTATGATGACAGTCGATTAAAGAAATTTGACAGTTTTGTATACTTTGATGTGTGGCTGTGTAGGTATACCTACTTAACTAATTTAACACCCTTGGTGTTAAACACTAATCCGACATTGCGCATGACGATTTAAAAATTTAGTTCCGTGTTCTCTAAAATTAATAAATGCGCCAGACAATCCCACCAATCAACCTGGTCTCAAACTAGGGCAACCCCTGTACTATGAGTACCTACCAGATGACGGAAGGGTACAGGCAAAGAACAGGCAATGTCCTAATGAAATGATTTTGAGAAAAACGCAATGTAAAGTTTATAAATGTAATAATGTAAAATTTCCATAGTTTTTTTCGCTTCGGTCATAGATAAAAACGTATTTTTGGTGCCATCTGTTCACTTGTTTTTAAATTAAGTAATTGGGGACTAAACTATACTTTAGGCAAAGATTTGCCTTCAATAAAAGTAAAAAAAATAATGACATTGTTTGTTCTTTGCCTGTACCTACCCTTCGATTAATAGGTAACTGGGGGCGTCAACTCACAACATCCAAGCCCAAGATAACTTAGAAAATAAGTTTCCTAAAACTTTTATATTCGTGTTACATATTTTGAAGGCTTCGGGAACCACTAAAACTTAACGGTACACCGCTTGGGCATAGACACATACTGCCCTGTTACACACAAGTATGCTATTTTAAATTAGACGAGTTACGCGTAACCAGTGCGAAATACTCTTAAAAAGTGTGATCTATATGGCACTAAAGACAGTTTAAAAAAAAAATGTATCAATGAGCCAGAAACTCATATGACAAATTCGTTTAACTTAATTTTTTATCGTTGCAGCCATGCCTAACAAATTCAATTTTAAGTTAACAGAGATAGGCATCATATACCAATAAATTCTGCTACTTAATCTAAATCTGTTAACTTGAAGTTGAAATAGTTACGCGTGGTCACTCGATGCACGTGGAACAGTGGGCGGCGTGCACCTTGCGGCCATTTATTTCTTTACAATTCATGTCATTCATCATCAGCAACCCACACTCGTCTACTGCTGGACATAGGTCTCACCAAATACAGCCCACACCAGCCAGCCTTCCAATGTCATCATCCCATCTTGTCGCAGGGCGTCCAACACTTGGCTCACCGAGTCGCGGTATCTCTACTCAAGGACTTTACGGCTCCAATGGTTGTCAATTCTGCGGCTAATGTGACCAGCCTATTGCCACTTCAGTTTGCTAATTCGGTGGGCTATGTCTGTGATTCTGGACTCTGGTTTTCTGTCGGATTACATCATTTCTGATGCGGTCCTTCAGAGATACTCTGAGCATAGCCCTGTTCATAACGCTTTGAGCGACTTTAAACAAGTGGACTAGTCCAGCCGTGAGTGTCCACGTCTCGGCATCGAAAGTCATGACCGGGAGGACGCACTAGTTGAAGACTTTAGACTTAAGACTTTGAGGGATGCGCGATGAGAAGACTTGACGAAGCCTACCAAATGCTGCCCAGCCTAGCTGAATTCTTCTATTAGATTCTCTCTAGAAGTTGTTTCTGCCTAATTGGAGCGTTTGTCCTAGATAGACATATTCCTGGACAACTTCGAGAGGTACTCCATTAACTGTGACCAGTCCCGGATCAACGAGCTTATTGAACATGACCTTGGTTTTATCCAAGTTCATCCGAAGACGATTCAGCCAGGCTGCTCACCATCTCCTGTAGGTCATGTAAGGTTTCTGCCAAGATGACAATGTGGTCTGCGAATCGCAGGTGTGACATCGCCATTAATATTGATTCCGCGCTCTTTCCAGTTAAGCGTTTCGAACATGTCCTGCAGCGCAGCAGAGAAGAGTTTCGCAGATATAACATCTTCTTGTCTCACACCACGTCGCAGCAGGACAGGCTCGGTTTGGCCATTTTGGATTACTACGGACATATTAGCGGCGTCATACAGACACCTTAACACCTCGATATATCGCCAATCGACTTTGCACCTCTGCAAGGCCTGGAGAAGTTCTCGACGGAGTCAAAGGTTTTTCTTAGTCCACAAACGCCATGCACAGGGGCTGGTTATATTCTTTGGTTATTTGTATAACCTGTCTCACTGTGTGAATATGGTATATGATGCTATAACTCCGTCGGCTCTGCAGGTTAAGCTTCGTCAAGTCTTCGTGTAAGGTGATTCGAAATGACTCTTGAGAACAACTTATAGACGTGACATAAGAGTGAAATTGGTCGATAGTTCTTCAGTAAGGTTTTGTCGCCTTTCTTGAAGAACAATACGACCAAGCTCCACTACCACGCCCTAAGATTTCTTCCGGAGAAAAGTTCCTGCAGCACCGGCTTTCAGAAGCTCGGTTGTGACTCCGTCTTCTCCCGGGGCTTTGACTTTGACTTTGACTTTATAACTGGCTATAGGAGGTGTAAACTTCCGAAAGAATCTCTGGCTTTGACGTGGTGACTTCTCCATTTGTTATGGTCAACTTCGACAGGTGGCTCCTTCCAAGCTGTTGTACGAAGACTTTGGGCCCCTGGTTCTGCTCAATTGCTCTCTGTATTGAGAGTGCATTGAAGCTTCGGAGGTCACGTCTTAACAGCTTGGAGATGGACTTATTCAGAGCCCGTTGTTCTGCCAAAGTGATTGATGGATCATTCCGCCTCTTGTCCATTAGGCCCAGAGTCTGTTTCGAAAGTTTAGACCGCTTGCCCGTACGTCGCAACTCACAGAATTTCGCACCCTCGTCCCGAAGGATTTTCACCACTTGGTCGAGTTCTTCGGTCAGAGTGGTATGGTGGCCTTCCTTATCCTGGAGATTCTTAGCACCCCCTGCCTGTCTGCCTGTCGTTAACAAAACCAGAATAGCAGGGCTGCCGGGAACTGGGGGCCGAGGCAATATTGTCTTCTTCAATGAGGATTATACCATAACCCACCACGCTGGACCAGTGCGGGTTGGTGGGTGTTTCGCCAGGGCCGCTTTCGTTGGTTAGCAATCGCTTATTGGTTCAGCTAACTATTGGGCAAAAAATACAATTCAGCGATATTAAGGTTTTTTGACATTTGGTTAACCACTAGCCAGAAAACAGGGCCTTTTAGTCAAACGCATCTAATACAACTAAATAGATACCATAGATAGGCTTTCCCTGCATCGTGTGTTTTGGTTGCACCCAACTCTTCTAACTTAAGTTATCACACGACGCGTAACCACATTAGTATGAAGTTCTGGTTATGCGAAACTCGTTTATCTCAATTTAAAAATTAAGTTTTCTAGATATAAAAAAAATATATATGTCAATATGTTCTAGAAGCATTTACACACCTAATCTGTAAGTTTCAATTATATAGCATGTTTCCTTAATACGCTACAAGGAAATGTTTGTTTAAAACTTCAAAGCCATTTTTCTCAAAACTATGTTTTTTGAGATAGCAGAGTTGTGCGTAACACGGCAGCATAACTTAAAATCTAAGTAAGGATACAGATATCCACTATACCTTAGTACAATTTGGACATATTGTGTATGACTTAGATTTTACAAAACTTTACTTTTTTTTATTAGACTATAAGATAGGCCAACGCTTGACCACAATCGCATCTGATGGAAAGTGACGATGAGGTCTAGGACGACACGCGTAGAAAATGCCAGTTCACTCTTGCCTTAAAGATGTCCAAGTTATAGTGGTCGGGAAAAACAGACCTCGGCAGGGAGTTCCACTCCTTAGCTGTCCGTATGATAAATGTGGAAGCAAATCGCTTCGTACGGGCAGGGGGCAAATCTACCACATAAGGGTGAAAACTCTCGCCGCGCCTTGTCGTCCGGTGGTGGAATGGACTGGTGTTTGTTTAGATTTTAAAACACCGTGACAGTTTCATCAAAGGAAAATGGCTGCATCCGCCATATTTTTTTCTTTTTTTAATAGTGGCTCAGTATATTTTTTATTGGCGCCAACTGGTTAGTACCCAAACCCTGCGCCTGCGGCTCTGGGCGCGTGCTTTGTAGGGCCCTACAGTAAAATCACTTATAATTACAGTTATTAGCCGTTTACGTAGTCCAGAGGTCGGTTCACCATTTTTAATTGTTGGCGGCAGTTGATGTTCAAAAGTCGCCGCCATTTTGGATTAGGTCTCAGAATTAGGCTTAGCTCAGGTAGTTGGTTTTGAGGATTTATTGGTCTTTGGTTTTCTTTTTTAAGCTGTATTTTGAAGATGTGTCATCTTATAGTCGGGCCGTTGTATCATGCCCGATTTGACAATACCTATTTTTTAATATTGCACTTATCCTTGTTATGAGGAACACATTTCGCGAATCATAAAGAACTACTTTTAAATCATAAAGTTCTTTATGATTCGCGAAATGTGTTCCTCATAACAAGGATAAGTGCAAAATTAAAAAATAGGTATTGTCAAATCGGGCATGATACAACGGCCCGACTATAATAGGTATAAGCAATCGAGGTGTAAGTGGCCGCAGCCGTGGCAGGCCTCCCACCAGGTGGACCGACGATCTAGTGAAGGTCGCGGGAGTCCCTTGGATGCGGGTGGCACAGGACCGATCTGTGTGGAGAACGTTGGAGGCCTATGTTCAGCACTGGACGTCTATTGGCTGAAAATGATGATGATGATGAATAGGTAGGTATTATGAATCTAAATACTGGTTTACAATGCATCAAGAATGTCGTGACAGCGGGTATTTGGGGAACTAAAGGAGTTTCCATGTTTTATAAGTAACCAAGCAACGCAGCCAACCTAACCTAACCTAAGCCAACGCAGGACAAAAGTCTACGATGTTGGATTAAGAGTGATGGAACTCAAGTGGAATTGGGCAGGACACCTAGCCAGGCGAGGTGA
The DNA here is from genome assembly GCA_014851415.1 of Cnaphalocrocis medinalis. Lineage (NCBI taxonomy): Eukaryota > Metazoa > Arthropoda > Insecta > Lepidoptera > Crambidae > Cnaphalocrocis > Cnaphalocrocis medinalis. Next base: position 2,607,376 of record CM026301.1, on the reverse strand, counting down.
TGGCAGGTGGAGTAAGCTCCTTACCTAATGGTGCCCTAGAATGGGCAAACGAAATCCTGGTCGTCCAGCAGCACGATGGGTCGATGATATCACCAAAATAGGAGGTCCTGCTTGGATCCGAGCAGCTCAGGACCGGGAACTTTGGCGGAAAAGAAAGGAGGCCTATACTCAACAGTGGGTACTACCGGGCTGATGATGATGATGATGATGATGATAAGTAACCAATGGGGCTACCATACTCTACGACTTAAGCTGCAGTGGCGACATAAAGTACTTTCATCACTTTCTTGATGCATTGATTATATTAGCAATTCGCTACTAAATGGATTTATTGTCTGAAGAATGATAGGTACTCTTAACTGAAAAGAGGGTGGATGATACGATGACGAATGACAGGGACGAATGGAAGAAGAAAACATACTGCGCCGACCACATCTATGTGTGTATTTCTACCATTAGCTCGGCGGTGAACGAAACCATTGTGGGGAAACCTAGTTCGTTTCGGATAGTTTCTAAAACGTATTTGGTTTCCCTGTTAAAGGGTTGCGAAGACTTAACCAAATCTTCTAGGATTTGGTCCATTCATGGCTCCAGTTTAGCATCCATAGAAAATGTCTTGAACGGAGAAGAAAACATGGCGTCAACTTTATTTACCACTCATCATACTCAACACGACAACTATGAAAGCTGTCTTTTATAACCTAATTAAATTACACGCACCGCGCCAACGCCTTAGCCGGCGTCCAAAAAAGTTGGGAAAAAAAGTAAAAAGTCAAAACGGAGAGCTTTGGCGCCACTGACACTTGTAGCCACGCCCCGGCGCCGGCGGTGTCTTAGATCAGATTAGAAGGTTTTATAAAGTTAGTCAAATATTATAGCGTTTGTATCTCTAAGAATGGATAGGGGATCGAGCGGCAAAGATAGTTCTGAGACGACCAACTGACGGACTGTGGGGCGTCCGAGATATCACAAAGTCGCCAAGGGACGCCACAGGAAGGAAGTCGCCAAGGACCTAAGATTGCCACAGGTAAGGACGGACCGTATAAACTAACAATAATATAATAATAATAATATTTCACTACATCACATACATTGGTCTGACTCTGAGATAGGTAGCTCAAGCACCTGTGTTACAGATATCAGAACCAACAGTGGTTTTACATATATATACGTATAATACTTTTCTTTTGTATATACATACTTATAATAGATAGAAAACACCCGGACCAATACAAACAAACATGTTCATGCACACAAATGTTTGTACTGTGCTCGGATCGAACCCGCAACCCTTAGCCCAGACGCAGCATTCACTACCACTGAACCAAACGGGTCGTCAAAATGGCGAACTTTGACGTCAGAGGTCATGGCTCAGCTAGCGTATTAAGTATTAAGTAGCGTAGTAAGTAGTTAGGTATCTTCACGAATTTTAATGTAGTTAGGTACCATTTGCACAAAGAAATTTTTGTCTGCAATAAAGTCGGATGTAAAGGACATTATTTATATCGAAGAATTTTGTAGACAGTTTGAAAGTTTTGAAAATTTTTATTCGTTTCATAAGTTTACGATAGGTGTACGCTACGATTTATTTGAAAAGTTCACTAGATCCAGTGACCAGCTTGTTGTCGCCTCTGGCATAAAATAAAAAGTTATCACCCGTCAGTTCCCCTACCTACATTACAGGCTGGTACGTACAGCCACACATCAAATGATCAAAGTATACGAAACTGTCAAAATTCCTCAAATCCTCATCTTACTGTCAACACATTAGGTCGAATATCAAGTGAGGAAATTTGACAGGTTGTGGCAACTTGATGTGTGGGTGTCGGTACATCCTTAGCTAGCATACCCAGAGTTGAGAAAAAGTTATGAAGTCATCAACGAAAGTCATAGAAATGCCTACATATAAGGCCCCATTCATAATGTTACATAGTAACAGCGTATACAGGATGTATCTGTGAACATTTACATCCCTTTAACCACGTGTTTCATCAACCATTTTGAACATTTGTTCAAGAACTTTTCGATTTTCATTGAAAATTTTTCGACTCCCCATACAAAATGACCAAGTCACGTGACCGACTTTGTATGGAAAGATGAATTTTTTTTATGCGAATTTTTAAAAGTCATAGAACTAATGTTGTCCAGAGTAGTTGGTAGAATACGTGGTTAAAGGGATGTAAATGTTCACAGAATACACCTTGTATGTTCTGGGCGATTGGTAGCTTAGTGGATGAGAACGTGTCTTTCATAGTGGATGCGGGATGGGGAGAGAGGTTGGGCGGAAAAAATGAGGGGGGAGCTGAGGCAGGCAAAACAGTTTGAATGAATGAATGAATGAATGAATATATTTTTAATGGTAATGGTTGTAATTTGTCTTGTGTGAATAATAAATAAATAAAAAAAAATCGCAACAAAACGTTGAATGAAACGAAGAAACGAGCTAGTTGAATGAATGTATGAATCATACCTTACATTACGCCCAAGTAAGTACATGCACCCGTCTCACTCTACTTCTTACACCATTGTTATCGTACAATCGATAGTATTTTTTAATCGATTTCAATCAATCGAATAAAACTTATTCACTTTTTGCCCATTGTCCATTGTCTAATATCTAATTAGCTGTATTATGTAAGGAAATTATTTCTTGTGGCATGCTAATAAAAGCACGGAATACTTAGATATTATGTAAATAAAGTGATGATATAATAGCTATTATTGTTAAGGGGCTCTAGGGTACGAATGAAACTAGCGCCGCCAACCTATTTTGATTGTGACGAAAATATGATATTTTTGAAGAAAATAAAACATTACAGACTTAGATTCAAGTAAATTGGATTTTTCAACATGCAATACAATATTCCTAACACGCGACAAGTAACAATAATGTTAATTATTGCTATAAACGGCCACTTTTAGCAATAATTTACATTATTGTTACTTGTCGCGTGTTTTATATTCCTATGGTATTGCATCTTGGAAAAAACAATTTACTTTTATCTAAGTCGGTAATGTTTTGCTTTCTTAAAAAATATCGTATTTTCGCCACAATCAGTGTACCTACCTAAATAGGTTGGCGCCGCTAGTTTCATTCGTATAGCCCCTTAAGTACATTCTATGGACAGTCAAATAAGTACAAATAGATGTATCCATGTCATCATCATCATCATCATCATCATTTCAGCCAATAGACGTCCACTGCTGGACATAGGCCTTCCCCAAAGTTCTCCACACAGATCGGTCCTGTGCCACCCGCATCCAATGGACTCCCGCGACCTTTACCAGATCGTCGGTCCACCTGGTGGGAGGCCTGCCACGACTGCGGCCTCCTGCGCGTGGCCTCCACTCAAGGACCTTTCCACCCCAACGGCCGTCTGTTCTCCTCGCAATGTGCCCTGCCCATTGCCACTTCAGCCACGCAATTCTTTGGACTATGTCCGTGACCTTAGATCTCCTACGGATCTCATCATTTCTGACACGATCACGCAAGATGTATCCATGTAGTCCAGTTTTATAAAAAAAGTAACTTTTAGGATGCAAAAATTATATACCCTTGCTTTGTGACATTTTCAGTACCTACATATATCCACCAAATTCTCCACTATCAGCGACTCGTTTTATACAGGGTGTATCTGTGAACATTTACATCCCTGTAACAAGGATGTTCTGAACAGCATTAAGTTCTACAACTTTTAAAAATTCATCGAAAAATTTTTCGACTCCCCATACAAAATTACCAAGTCACGTGGCGGACTTGTATGGAAAGATGATTTTTTATGCCAATTTTCAACAGTCATAGAACAAAATGTTGTTTAGAATGGTAGAACACGTGGTCAAAGGGATGTAAATGTTCACAGATACACCCTGTATGCAACAATAATGTATCCAACTACATTGTCTCTGAAATTACTCTAACAAACCTCTTTTAAATTTTATCTGTATGATTTAGTTGAATACATAATAATAGCACTTTAATCGTGCACCAATCAACGTCTAGATGGACCTCAGTTTAACACTACGCCATCTAGCGGATTCCACACGTGACAGCCTATCCCACAGGTGTTCCAAACTGTTCAAAGAGTTGCTAATAGTCCATAGACAACTTAGAGCGCTGTAAAAAAGAAAACAATATCATTTATCATATTAAAGAAGGCTGTATTAAAAATGATTTATTAAATATTAACCTGCTTTCACACGCAATGAAACAAAAATGCTTAACGGAAGACGCTCGGGTCAGATTAATTACTTTTTAATTCGCCATTTTGGTTGCGTCATCGTGGGGCCAAAGATTACGAGTTGCAGAAGGGACGCCATTGATACGAGAGGAAGAAGGATGCCTAAGACTGGTGGATTATAATGAAGATGTCCGTAACGAAGGGAATATATAGTCCGAGGCAAGAAAGTGTAGTTATGACCTTGAGTGCGCAGAAACCAATTTTGATAGAAAGTCTTCTTTTTTACAAGTGCGCAAAATAACGGTCATCGCTATACTTTCGTGCCTCCAGCTATACCTACCAGCTATACCTGTCGCATTCAAACAAAAGCGCGCATAGCGCGTGTGAAAGGAATTGAAACTCCGCTTCAAATAAGACTATCTGGTTGACATAGTGCGAATCTGCCTACTGAGTGCATTGCAGTCTTCGGTCATAATTTCGTTTTTCACAAAATTCCGTTTTCAAGACTTTCTTGACGCGTTAGGCATCTGTATTATTTTTAATCTGTGACATGAGTGACGGACATTTGCGCGGGAAACGCCATGCGTCAGTTGTTTCTTTTTTTATTCTGCCCTGTCGTTGACCGCGTGGGCATTCAGCCGCTTTAGGTAAGTAGGTTTAACAAGTACTGTATTAATACTTTTTGTTTCGAATGATGAAAAAAGTAGAGTAGCCTATATAATATTGTCCCACTGCAGGGCAAAGGCACAAAATAATTACACACAGAAGTTAGTCTTTGACCTGGAGACCTATTTTTGAATTGTCGTCTCACTAAAAAATGTGTGACTCGCATGATTTTTGACATCCGCATTTTTGAATCATTCGAAAACGAGCGATTTGCAACGAGTGGTGTAAACCACTCGTTTCCGCTAGGCGAGTGGTCGCATTTACGTCAAATATTAACGAGTTAACACTATAAAGTCCATTTTACGAAAAAATGCGCCACTTGTCATACAAATAGGCTTTCTATCTCTTTCCCACTCATTACGTAGACTGCCATGTCATTTTAGTTCATCAAAAATCCGGGGGACTCTTTTCGTGAAAAGGACTATACTTTGACAAGATTGGCGACACACTAAGCGAGTGATTTCAAAAATAGGGAAAATTATGAATCATGCGACGAAGCGAAAATTCAAAAATAGGTCTCCTGATTTTGAATTTAGAAGAGTTCGTTGACATATGCTAGGGTTGTTGCCCGGCATGAGTACATAAGGGCGCGGCCTCTAACATAGACCTCGACAGTTTGACAATCTTATGTCATAAGTTAGGATTGATTTGGTCGAAAAGGCGTTTTTGCACGTTAGTGCGCATGTGTGAGTACATGACATATTTTTAGCTCTTAGTGGGCAGTCAGCCTTCTGTGTCAATATGTATTTTGTGGCAAAGGCTTCTATAGAAATCAAGTCATCGCTACTATGATGGGATTAGGCTTAATCACCAAGCTTGCCTAATGCGGTTGCGAAGCATGAATCAAAGGCATTTTTTTTTATTTGATGGCGCATTTGGTAGTGACCTTGCCTCATACGCTAAAGGTCGTGGGTTCGATCCCCGGGTCGGCCCAATAATTTGTACTTAAGTACTTTTTTATTTTATTTGATAGGTAGCAGACGAGCAGGCGGATTACCTGATGGTAAGCAATTGCCGCCACTCATGGACACTTGCAACACCAGTGAAGTTACAAGTGCGCTGCCAACCTTTTATCCCCTTCCCCCCCGAGTGGGCCTCCGGTACCCTCACTCACTCAGCGAAACACAGCACAGGAGCTGCTTCACGCCGGTTTTCTGTGAGGCAGTGGTATCACTCCGGTCGAGCCGGCCCATTCATGCCGAAGCGTGGCTCTCCCACAATTAGTCTGGAAGTGGTCGTCTTGTATCCCTGTCGGAAAGCACGTTGATCCGTTGGTCGTGTCACACTGTTTTCCCATTTAATTGAAAGGGTAAGGGAATAGAGAGTGCATCTGTGTTTGCGCGCACACTTAAGCACTTTAATATATCCTGCGTACGTGGCTGATCGTTAAGATTGGCCGCCGTAGCCAAACGCGTTGGAGGATAGATTCTCTACTTCATCATCTTCATCATCATTTCAGCCAATAGACGTCCACTGCTGGACATAGGCCTCCCCCAAAGTTCTCCACACAGATCGGTCCTGTGCCACCCGCATCCAAGGGACTCCCGCGACCTTCACCAGATCGTCGGTCCACCTGGTGGGAGGCCTGCCACGGCTGCGGGCTCCTGCACGTGGCCTCCACTCAAGGACCTTTCCACCCCAACGGCCGTCTGTTCTCCTCGCAATGTGCCCTGCCCATTGCCACTTCAGCCACGCAATTCTTTGGGCTATGTCCGTGACCTTAGATCTCCTGCGGATCTCATCAATTCTGACACGATCACGCAAGAAGATTCCGAGCATAGCCCTCTCCATTGCCCTCTGAGTGACTTTGAGCCTTCTTAAGCGGCCCATTGTAAGCTTCTATACTTACTATTTATAAAAAGGTAACTTCTAGAAACAACGACATGGCTACAGTAAACCGAAACACCGAAACACAAGCGCGATATAGTCGACGCATAGCGCCATCTATTGGTTTAGTTTGTAACTATTGTCCCGAAGCGAAGTGAGGGCGGGCCACTATTTTTATCATCATCAATACTATTTATAAGGAGATAATTTCAATAGGCAACGACAAGGCTTATAGGTAAACCGAAAACACGAAACGCTTGCGCGATGTAATTGAGCACAGCGCCATCTATTAGTTCATTTCTGAATTACGGTCCCGAAGCGAAGTGAGGGCGGGCCTAGTACATAATAAAAGTATGTATTCTTTTGTGTCATGATGTCTCAATCCATATCTATGGAAAAGAGCTAAAGTAAAAAATTAAAAGATTCATTAATACCAACTAAGAGGCGCTGTCGTCACCTGTAATACCAATATTAACCATTAGTCCGGTACAAAAATAAACAACCACAGCTACCTGCAAGATGAATAAAATCACTAATTAATACTTTGTAAGAAAGATGCTATTAAGATTAAAAACGGATTCAAAATCAAACCCTAATTATAAAACTGTAAAGCTTAAGATACAATGAATATAGACTTAGATTTAAAAAATGTGCGAAATTGAACCCTATTTCTAAAAGATAAGAGTGGAAAATGGCATGAAAGTGGTTAGACGTTTTAAGTGTGCGCAAGAGTGCTGAGTCAGCATGCGTAGTGTGTACTGCATTGCAAAGAAATGGTGCATTTAAATGCTTTCAATACCACGGCCTCGCAGAAAGACGAATCGTAAAACAGCGTATTTTTTATCTGATAGGCAGAAGACGAGCAGGCGGATCACCTGATGGTAAGCAATTGCCGCCGCCCATGGACACTTGCAACACGTGGAGTAACAAGTGCGCTGCCAGCCTTTTATCCCCTTCCCCCTCAGTGGGCCTCCGGAACCCTCACTCAATCGACGCAACATCTGGCACTCGATTGGTGTCTATTGGATCTATATCAGGTGATCCGTCTCCGTTCGCTGGCTCCGTTTTTGCCGTGAAAGAAAGACAAACATACAGACCGACAGACAGACACACTTTCATATTTAAGTATAATATATGTTTTTTTATATTGAAGACAATCAAATCTCAATCAATCAATTTGAAATCTGGTGTTGCGGGTGTCCATGGGCGGCGGTGATCACTTACCATCAGGTGAACCGTCTGTTCGTCTGCCCCCTACCTCATAAAAAAAACAAAAAAAAATCAAGATGACCCCACTCCGCCTGATGGTAAGCAGCCGTGAGATCCAAATATGAGATTGACAGGCACAAAAGAACAGACAAAGTGTCCATTGAATCTGTCACTCTCACCCTTAAGGCCTGCTGAGATGCCGTTTCACGCCCCGCCTAAAAAACCCAGGATTGTAAGAAAGTAACACTTGAACTGGAAGGGCATTAATTCCATGACTTGATGGTAAAAAAAACACAGGATGTCCGGTATCTTTGTCCGCCACTACACGGCGCCTGCGCAGCCAGTCATCGCGTCATAAAATGGCGGCGCTAATGTAATTTATTAACCCTGATTTGACCGCTTGTCGTGATTTCAGTAAAGTCTGTGATATTAATTTATAAAATCAGTTGCAGGAAAATGTTATATTTAGTAGGTTGGCAGCCAAGTTGTGACTCCACAGGTGTTGCGGCTGTTTGTCTATTCGCTTTCACAGCGATTCGCTTACTATCTCGTGATCCGTCTGCTCGTTTGCCACTTATTACATACGTAATGTAGGTATGTTAATTGACTGCTGGATCGATATATACCTAATATAATACCTATATCCTACCCTGCCCCATACGCCAAAGGTCGTAGGTTCGATCTCCACCCTTATGTTTGTTCAGTGTCTGGGTGTTATATATCAATTTAAGTATTATATTTGTGATCCTCTGTGGTCTTATATCTGTAACACAAGTGCTTAAGCTACTTAGTACGGAGTCAGGTCAATTTATGAGATGTTGTGAGACTTTATTAAACTAAACGAAAAGTACTGTAATTAACTGCCGCTAGTACTGTAATAAAATTTAGTATAGGTACTAATAAAGTTTTTCACCCTTATTACAAAAATCTAACTTTAGACGTTTTTTAAGGGGCTATACGAATGAAACTAGCGCCGCCACCCTTTTTACACTGATTGTGGCGAAAATATGATATTTTTTTAGAAAGCAAAACATTACAGACTTAGATAAAAGTAGGTAAATTTAATTTTTCAAGATGCAATACAATGTATAAAACACGCGACAAGTAACAATAATGTCAATTATTGCTAAAAGTGGCCGTTTTTAGCAATAATTAACATTATTGTAACTTATCGCGTGTTAGAAATATTGTATTGCATCTTGAAAACTCCAATTTACTTGGATCTAAGTCTGTAAGTTTTTATTTTATTCAAAAATATCATATTTTCGCCACAATCAGTGGTAAATAGGTTGGCGGCGCTAGGTTTATTCGTATAGCCCCTTAAGTTTTTAACTGCCTAGAAAAAAAAGAAGTTCTATGTTCCATATGTTTTTTTTTAAATACTGTGACGAAAGAAATCATAATTAAAGTATGGGTGTTCCACTTATTATAGACTTAACATCTATCCTCTTATAAAACCGTTTAACTAATTTAAAACCAAGGTGTTGGTCATTTTCTGGGAACCGAACCCGGGACCGTGCGTCATAAAGGCTTACTACGAAGCTATAAGTCATTAGGCGTAGTAATGCAATTATTTGTTTTATTTTAATTTACTAATTGATTTTTAATTTTGTTTTATTGATGACCACACTAACTCTGTAAAATATCCTTTTTTTAGTTTCGTCACTTTTCTTTTTTTTTATATTATAGGAAGGCCAACGAGCAAGCGGGTCACCTGATGGTAAGTGATCACCGCCGCCCATGGACATCAGCTCTTGAAGATTTGAATGTCGTACGGAAACTTAATTTTGCTATTAATTACTAGTTAGTTTTCAAGACTTTCTTGACGTATTATAAAAAAAATGCGCTGTATATCGTCGAGCGAGTGAGGGTACTGGAGGCCCAATTGGGGGGAGAGAGGGTTAAAGGTTGACAGTGCACTTGTGATTCTACTGATGTTGCAGGTGTCTATGGGCGGCGGCAATCGCTTACCATCAGGTGATCCGTCTGCTCGTCTGCCTCTAAGGTAATGATCGGTCTGGCAGGATTTGAATACACGTATCTCAGTTTCTGAGACTATGATCTCCTCAGCCATAGGGCATTTACTTAAAATAAAATGATTTCTAAAAATTTTGTGAAAAGCGAAAGTTGCTGTGTCATTGCGTTAGAGCAGGACGGATGTACGTGCGAGAGGGAGGCGAGCGTCCGTTGAAAGCTGCGGCGCCACTGTGCCTGTAAGGTAAGGATAGCAAAATTAGTTTTTAAAAATTTTAACTTACTAGCTTTTGCTTTAGCCTTCGCTCGCGCCCCCCACTTTCCTAAAATGGGGGCTAGAGAGGGGAAAAAAGTAGCGTATACCAGTAGTAGGTAGTAGTAGTATTACTCTCCATCCCTTCAACTAATAATCTCCACTTAAAATATCACAACAATTCGTCGCTCCGTTTTGCCATGAAAGAAAAACAAACACACAGATAGACACACATTCCCATTTGCGAGCGAAACGCATAGATTTCAAAAAATAAAGTTGTGTTTTACTCCGAGTAAAACCTTATTTGCCAAATAAAAGACTTGTTTAATTGAGTTCCCTGGAGTAGACCTACGTAGACGTAGGTAGCTAGAGCTTTCACTTGCAAGGCCCCCCTTTTAACCCCTTACAACCCCCTTTTCGCAATAAAAAGTAGCCTATGTTCTTTCTCAGGGTCTAGATCATCTGTATACCAAATTTCATTTAAATCCGTTCAGTAGTTTTGGCGTGAAAGAGTAACAGACAGACAGAGTTACTTTCGCATTTATAATATGGATTAGTTAGGATTTAAAAATATCGTAAAATGAATTTGAACAACAAATATAAAAAAAAATACAAATAAAAATTCTAAGTTTTTTAACATTTTTGTCCAATAAGTATTGAAAATACCTATACGAATTCCAAAAATTCTGGAAACAAGACACTGTTTTAAAGTTACGCAATCTCGACGCAAAAACTGTAAAAAGTTGGTACAAAAACCTTTTTTTTATTACTTATTTTTTTAAGACAAGATGGCTTTTTTTTATTTTCTCTGCTGTCGGTACCGAAATAGACAACTTCAATCACGTCTGTGAGAGGAAACGCGATTGTTTTTACGTCTCTGGGACGGTGCTGCCACACGGGGGGGTTTGCTTCAAGTCGAAAACTGGCCTATTTGTTCGATTCTGCAGTCTGCAGCTGAATGGGAGCTATCGCGTGTGAAAAACGGTGCGCAGAAAATGGTGCACAAAAATGTTTTTTTTTAGTGATAGGTGGCAGACGAGCAGACGGCCTGATGGTAAGCGATTGCCGCCGCTCATTAACACCTGCAACACCAGCAGAGTCACAAGTGCGTGCCAACTTTTAACCCTCTTTTCCCCCAGCGAGCCTCCGGTACCCTCACTCACTCGACGAAACACAGCGCAAGCACTGCTTCACGTCGGTCTTCTGTGAGGCCGTGGTATCATTCCGGCCAAGCCGGCCCATTTTTGTCGAAGTGAGGCTCTCCATGGTGCAAGAAAATTGGTTGCCAAATACCTATTGGTGCACGAAAAATGGTGCACAAAATTGGTGCACAAAAATTGGTGCACGAAAAATTGGTGCACAAAAGTTGGTGCACAAAAAGTGGTGCAAAAAATTGGTACACAAAAAGTGGTGCACAAAAAATGGTGCACAAAATTACGCCGCGACCTCCCCCGTGTGTCGCGCATGCGTGCTCCGCCTTGTCATTACGCTGCGCGGACGCAAATTATATTATCCTCCGTACGTGGATTATGGACAATTATGTACCCGGCTCCCTCCTATTTGCAGCACGAAACTCACGCGATACGACGGTCTTAGCTGAAGAATGTTTTGAGAACTTTCGAGTTTTTTTAAACAAAAAAAACGAAAAAACTAAAGCATCAGCCTGTACTGTCCTACTGCAGGGCAACATCCATCATAGAAATCAAGTCATCGCTACTATGATGAGATTGGGCTTAATCACCACGCTTGCCTAATGCGGATTGGTGATCACAAACCCGAGCTATGTTCGGAAAATTCAAAAATTTTTTTTTGCTTGATTCGGAAATCGAGCCCGGTACTTAAACCACTAGACCAGAGCGCGTTAATAAAAAAAAATAAAAAAAAGTCTTCTTCAGGGTATATAGGTAATGTGTTTCCCTGATTGAATAACAGAACGTTGTTTCGAAGCCCTGGGTATGCTTTCACCATGATTCAGAATTTGAAATCCCCTTAAGAGGAAAGACTTGCCCTGTGGCTAGGGGCGTTAAGAATACTGTCAAGGTATTCCCGGCCTGTCGTAAGAGGCGACTCAACGGGCTTCGGAGTACGTGAGCATGCCACTACTGGGGAGCGGCTTGCTCAGTATCACGACTCCGCGAGGGAAAAAATCCTACTGGGTGTCCTGGTAGGTCGCGCATTTGGGAAGGGCTGTATTGCGCCAAACAATTTGGCTCAAAGTGGCGAGCGCGATTTGCGGTACGGTCCAGTCCCGGCTGGTGGCCGACCGCGATTGCGCTGAGATGGACACCCCAGGGGTTTTGGTTAGGGTTCGAGTCCCACACACCACCTTGTCCCCCACATGTGGCAAGGTGAAGGCCATGATGGTTTCCCCTGGGGAAAATTAGGCCCGGTTGTGCCGAAAGCTGTCGCTTCGAAGCCCGGGGTACACTTAAAACACGAACTAGATTTTTGTTTACGTTTTTTGATCACCGCCGCCCATAGACATATGCAACACCTGAGGAATCACAAATGCGTTGCCGGCTTTTTAGGAAGTTTTTGTTCCTATTAGGATCATATTGACAGACAGACAAAAAAAAACTGATTTAATTTTTGACATCAGTATCGATCACTAACCACAGATAGTTACTTTGAAAATATATTTCATGTAGGTACAGAATTGACCTCTCTACAGATTTATTTTAAGGGGCTATACGAATGGAACTAGCGCCGCCAACCTATTTACACTGATTGTGGCGAAAATATGATTTTTGAAGAAAATAAAACATTACAGACTTAGATCCAAGTAAATTGGATTTTTCAAGATGCAATACAATATTTCTAACACGCGACAAGTAACAATAATGTTAATTATTGCTAAAAACGGCCACTTTTAGCAATAATTGACATTATTGTTACTTGTCGCGTGTTTTATACATTGTATTGCATCTTGAAAAATTCAATTTACTTTTATCTACTTAAGTTTGTAATGTTTTGCTTTCTTAAAAAATATCGTATTTTCGCCACAATCAGTGTAAATAGGTTGGCGGCGCTAGTTTCATTCGTATTTTACCAAAAAAGACAACCAAAACCCTAATTTATATTCAAATACTTATACCCAAACATCTTACGACAATCTATTGTTCCTTTATTACCTTCATACTGTGCCCAAACAACATTGATACTTTTATACCATTGTTACACATTGTAGCTCAGTCAACCCTGAAAGGGTGTAAGGAGTTGTATGGGAGAAGCGAAGTATACTTAATACGATTACAGATACAAAGTAGATCATACAGTTGGGATGAGGGGTAGGTACCGTTGCGGCTACTGTACTTTGTATGGTTTTAATGTAATAGTAGAAGATCCGTAGAACATCGACCTTCACCGAGCTGATAATCGAATGAAATATCCTTTATGACAAATTTTATATACTAGAAAATATATTAAAAATAGGTTTGCTAAAAAAAATCCTGGACAGACTATTTTTAATTAATTTTTTAAAAATAAAATATGTAACTAAATTTTGCAACATTAAGATAATAAGAAAATTTTCATTCTTACTTAAAGTATAAAACGTATAGAATGTGCCGCCATTGGGTTGTCTATTATTTACCTGGACAGAGAACTCGGTTGTCAGGTATAAACAGGTATGTCGATGGCAGTTTACCTTCACTTGAAATGATAATAAAAAAATTGGCGGCACATTCTATACGTTTTATACTTTAAGTAAGAATGAAAATTTTATTAAATATTAAATTTAGTTAAATATTATTTTTAAAAAATTAATTAAAAATAGTCTGTCCAGGATTTTTTTTAGCAAACCTATTTTTAATATATTTTCTAGTATATAAAATTTGTCATAAAGGATATTTCATTCGATTATCAGCTCGGTGAAGGTCGATGTTCTACGGATCTTAGACTATAAGGGAAAGAAACATTTAGAGGGATAATGTAAAACTTACTCTCTTATATGGTGTATCTATGAGATGGTGAGATGGTATGGTGAGATGTATGATAAATTATTTATATATTATGTAGTTTCTATTTAATTTTGAATTGAATTTTTTAATTTGTAATATTTTATTTTCAAAAATGTATACTTTGTTAATTAATGTAATTGGTATCAATTGTACCGTGTTAATTAATTAATTAAATAAATAATCTATGGTTTTACAATCCAAAATAGGTAAGTAAGTAGTAGAACTGCTAAGGAATGGAACAACTTGCCGGCTTCTGTATTTCCAGAGAGCTACAATTTCGGTATCTTCAAGTTGAGAGTGAATAGGCTTCTTCTGGGGCCCCTCTGAAATCCTACCTATGGTTTGCCATATCTTTATACTTTGGTAGATCATGAGCTCGGCGTTCGCTGGTGAAGCCGCCAGCCGATTGTCAAAATCTCCAGTTCCGATTATAGTAAGTCGATGCAATCCACTTCCACACTTAGTATAAAAGAAAGTATTACAGAAATAGTTAATGGGCCCCACGTTTTTATTTTAGTCTAATATGCCTAAAAGCTATTCTGCGTAAGTAGTACTAAAATATTTCTGTGCTAGAAGTTCAGAATACCTAATTGTTATTATTATTTTCTAGTTTTCAGTGCACATAACATAAAACCGTTTAACTTAAAAGTTTTTTTACCGATTTTTTTACTAAAGTAATCATGTAGGTACCTAATGAATATACGCAATGGGCGGTTAGATTAGTTTAGAAAAAACCAAATATAAAAAAATGAGCCTATCTATACCTACTTATGTATACATTCCTAAAAGGCCGGCAACGCATCCGCACTCCATCTGGTGTAGCTGATGCTCATATCCATGGACAGCGGTGTTAACTAACCATCAGATGACCCGTTTTGTTCGTTTATCTATATCTATACAGTTTATAAAGAGATAACTTCTATAGACAACGACAAGGCTTATAGGTAAACCGAAAACACGAAACGTTTGCGCGATGTAATTTAGCACAGCGAAGTGAGGGCGGGCCACTAGTGTATAAATACAAATTAAAGTGCCCAAGAGCACGGTCCACGCCATATTTTAAAAAAGAAAAAAAACTAGTGTAGCAAAACCAAATAAGTGAATTTCTTTACCACAACTAAAACTAAAAAAAACTTCAAATAGCGTAACTAAACGAACCTTCCAACTTTTTAATCCAAAAACAGTTACATAATATCGCAATCTTTTCAAAATTGTCCTTAAATCAAAACCGACGTGCTTAAAATGTAGCAGGACCATTCTAAATGGACATCAATCATATTAAATTCCTTTGTCGGTGCGCAGGTAAAGAATTTCTCTAAAAGAAAGCAGCCGACTAGAGAAAAAATGCGCAAGTAGACTTTAAGTATTGCGAAACGACTTAAATAAGTGGATGAATAGATTTTTTTATGTGATAAGTGGCAGACGAGCAGACGGATCACCTGATGGTAAGCGATTGTCGCCGCCCATAGACACCTGCAATACTAGTAGAGCCACAAGTGCGTTGCCAACCTCTAACCTCCATTCCCATAATTGGGCCTCCGGTGCCCTCACTTATCCGACGTAACACAGCGCAGGCGCTGCTTCACGCTGGTCTTCTATACTCCGGTCGAGCCGGCCCATTCATGCCGAAGCGTGGCTCTCTCACGGTTAATAGTGAATAGTGATTGTCTTGGTAATCGTTGTGTAGGACGACCTCAGGCCAGATGGAGTGATGATCTGCGCAAGAGGGCTGGCTGGAGCTGGATGCGAGTAGCCGAAGATCGATCAAAGTGGCGAGCACTTGGAGAGTCTATGTCAGTGGACTGCAACAGGCTGATGATGATGATTGTTGCATACTCTAACCACGTCCCAGGATATTCTCCTCTTCCAGTCGTATTCCTCGTTACTGAAGGTCATGATTCCTACCATTGTAACTCAGTTTTTCCCTTAAGATGTTTTTTTTTTATTGCTGAAATAGGCAGACGAGCTTGCGGCCCATCTGATGGTAAATGGTAACCGCCGCTCATAGACAACAACAATGCCGAGGCACAGTCATGCCGCTGCCTACCGTGAAAGAAGTACTCTTTTCAAACCTCAAACTAATAAGTAAATGCGCCAGACAATCACTGCAATCACACCAATCAACCTGGTCTCAAACTAGGGCAACCCCTGTACTATGAGTACCAGATGACAGTAATTAACTGGGGGCGTCAACCCAGAAAACCCAAACCCAAGAAAATTTTTAAAATGTAGTTTCCTAAACTGACTTGACCGGGAATCTAAGCCGGGACCTTTCGCGCTTCGGAGGAACACCTTAGCCTTGTACTTAGTACCCTAGTTTGATTGGTGTGATTATCTGGCACATTTTATTTATTTATTTACATTGACGACCCGTTTAGCGCAGTGATTTGACCGCCGTTTGAGACGCAAGGGTCGCAAGTTTGATTCACAGCAACACAAATGTTTGTTGATGAAAGAGATACTTGTGTTGGGTTTGGGCGTTTGTGGTTCCTTCGTTTTCTGGTTACCTTAGCACAAAAACCTTACTTTGGGAGCAGGATAATGCATGTGATTTTGTCTCAATTTATCTTATTTATTTATTATGGCTATGAAAAGGGCTATGCTCGGAGAATCTCTGAAGGACCGCATCAGAAATGATGTAATCTGACAGAAAACCAGAGTCACCGACATAGCCCACCGAATTAGCAAACTGAAGTGGCAGTGGGCTGGTCACATTAGCCGCAGAACTGACAACCGTTGGAGCCGTAAAGTCCTTGAGTGGAGACCGCGACTCGATAAGCGTAGTGTTGGACGCCTGCGACAAGATGGGATGATGACATTCGAAGGCTGGCTGGTGTGGGCTGGATGAGAGTGGCCGAAAATCGGGAGCGGTGGCGTGCATAGGGGGAGACCTATATCCAGCAGTGGACGAGCGTGGGTTGCTGATGATGATGATGATGATTTATTACGGCTCGGTACCCACTTATTTATACCAATAGACAAACGGGGAGTTGAATCATAGTTAGGTAAGTAACTGCAGAAAAACCGCACAGACCTTAAATGCAGTTTTTCAATAGGTAATGGCGAATTTCCCACAATTTGTATGAGTTGTATGAGCATGTCATCAATTTGCTCTGATTACTCTTTACAATGTGTAAGTAGTTTGTGACATGCATTTGCATTTAAAAGCATGCATGCCTTCATAGGCATCATAGTATCATTACTATGATAGTAGGTAGGTAAGCCTAACACGAACTTGAACGAAGAGAAGAAGGAGGAAGGGGATAAAAGGTTGGCAGCGCGCTTGTAACTCTACTGGTGTTGCAAGTGTCCATGGGCGCGGCAATTGCTTACCATCAGGTGATCCGCCTGCTCGTCTGCTACCTATAACATAAAAAAAAAACACACCGATCAACCTGGTTTTAAACTAGGGCTACCTCTGTACTATAAATACCAGATGACGATTATTAACTAGGGACGTCCACCCAGAACACCCAGACCCAAGAAAACTTTTTTTTTTTATGTGATAGGTAGCAGACGAGCAGGCGGATCACCTGATGGTAAGCAATTGCCGCCGCCCATGGACACATGCAACACCAGTGGAGTCACAAGTGCGCTGCTAACCTTTTCCCCTTCCCCCCTGGGCCTCCGGTACCCTCATCACTCAGGCGAATACAGCACAGGAGCTGCTTCACGCCGGTTTTCTGTGAGGCAGTGGTATCACTCCGGTCGAGCCAAAACTTGTAGAAAATGTAGTTTCCTAAATTGACTTGACCGGGAATCGTAATCGGGACCCGAGACATTTGTTGTGACAGGTCAAAACCTAACAGATATTGTCCAATAGGTACGTAAAATCGTTCCCACAACAGTAAATCATAAAATAGCGTTATTTTGACATATTTTTCCATCCTACCCCATTTGCTAAGCTAGTGTGATGACATGACTTTTTTTTCTAAGTGCATTAGGCGATGAACACTGGCATTTTTGGCGGCGGCTACTTCATTTTAGCTGATGTTTTTATTAAGACCTTAACTTTTGTATTTTTTTTCAAGTTGGCTGTCTGCAGTTTTGTCAATGTCAAACCGATAACATTAAAAATGTTCTCTTATTTTTTTGTTTTTGCAATTGGGTGTTAGATTTTTCACAATTGTATACCTATAACTGTATAGAATACATTTCTGTGACAATTGGTTAGGTACAGAGAAATTTAGAATCGATGCAGATGTCATAAACACCCAGACGCAAAATATTTATAAACCATTGGGTGTGTAAACAGATCGTTTATGTTCTAAGTAGATAATAACTACTATACAAGAAAAAAATCGGTAAGTAGGTACTACTTTAGATTTTAAATCAATCAAGAGCATAAACGTACCTACAAGATTGACTGTGGTAACCCAATTTGTGACTGTTTGTACTGTCTATAGAAAACTATTCAATATGGTTATTACTTTTAATTGCTTCTTTATTTTTTTTATTCATAAAAGTCAATTGATTGTGCCGGTAGGATGTAGAAAATTGAAAAAAAGGCATAACTTAAAACGTGCATTTTTTAATCCATTCCTATTTTAAATTATATCATCTACCTAGTAGCATTAATATAACTAACGCTCTTCTATAGTCAGTTTTCTCATAAAATACTGGTAGCTAATATTTTCTTAACTATCAAATAAACAATAAAACTTAAAGTTATTATCTTGAGCACAGTCCGTTTTGCCGCCAAAGTTCATTTTTTTCACATTCGAAAATGGAAGTCGTCCATTCTGAACTCTATACCACAGGCACAAAAACTATAAAATTAAAAAATGATGTTGCCAACTGCGAAAACCTAATTCTGTTAACCCATAAAAGACTCCAATACACCTTGTTAGGTGGTTGGTAAATAATTAAAAGTCTGTGTTAATTTAGTTTGTTTTTTTAGTGGCGCGCGGCATCTTTTAGGCGATGGTTTATAACTTTTTTTCTCGTATAATTTGTAAATGGCGACTTAGCGCCGGTCGGACACGGGTTGATCTTTTTTAAATTGCTGTTTTGATTTTTGTTCGTTTCCGGTCGCATTTTGTCTCTGGCCACCCGTCAGGTTTGGACATCAATTTTCTTAAGTATAGCATGGGTGGTGATGATCTTTTCAGATGTTATTCGTTTTATGTTTTACTAGCGGCCGCCCGCGACTTCGTACGCGTGGAGTTAGTTATTGACACTTCATCAGCAACCCAGGTTCGTCCACTGCTGGACATAGGTCTCCCCCAATGCACGCCACCGCTCCCGATTTTCGGCCACTCTCATCCAGCTCACTCCAGCCAGCCTTCGAATGTCGTCATCCCATCTTGTAGCAGGGCGTCCAACACTACGTTTACCGAGTCGCGGTCTCCACTCAAGGACTTTATGGCTCCAACGGTTAGTTTAGTTATTGACACTTACCTTCATATTTTGGACAAGCCACACAATTGTCCTATTATTAATATATATTTTTTAATTGTAGCCTATGTGTTATTTTGAAGTATAAGCTATATTATTGTAAAGTTTTATTAAAATCCATTGGGTATTTTTGCGTGAAAGAGGAGAAAACATCCATCCTTACTTACAAACTTTCACGTTTGTAATATTAATGACACTGTCCCACTGCAGGGCAAAGGCCTCCATCATAGAGATCAAGTCATCGCTACTGTAATGGGATTAGGCTTAATCACAACGCTTGTTCAACACAATGTACTTAACAATAAACGTCGCGTTAATTCCCGTTTGAATATTTTACTAGCTTTTTCCCGCGGCTTCGGCCGCGTTAAATTCGGGGTAGCACGGTGCGGAAGGGCAAAAAGTAGCCTATGTTATTCTTCATCCCTTCCACTATCTCCACTTAAAAAATCACGTCAATTCGTCTCTCCGTTTTGCCTTGAAAGAAAGACAAACATACAGACAGACAGACACATTTTCCCATTTATAATATTAGTATGGATACTTGCGAGGGTTAAAAGTTGGCAGCGCACTTGTGACTCTACTGATGTTCCAGGTATCTATGGGCGGCGGTAATCGCTTACCATTAGGTGATGCGTCTGCTCGTCTGCCACCTAACTCATAAAAAAACAAACTAATCTTACTATCACGTGCGTGATCTTTGAAGTCTGTGTAAAAAAACCTGACACGGTTTAATTGGTTGATCTTTTGGCTTCCAATATTAGCTGATGTTTTTATTAAGACCTTAACTTTTGTATTTTTTTTTCAAGTTGGCTGTCTGCAGTTTTGTCAATGTCAAACCGATAACATTAAAAATGTTGTTTTTTTTTTGTTTTTGCAATGGGTGTTAGATTTTTCACAATAGTACTAATTATGTATTCTGTGACAATAGGTTAGGTACAGAGAAATTTGAATCGATGCAGATGTCATAAACACCCAGACGCAAAATATTTATAAACCATTGGGTGTGTAACAGGTCGTTTATGTTTCTAAGTAGATAATACTACTATACAAGAAAAAAATCGGTAAGTAGGTACTACTTTAGATTTTAAATCAATCAAGAGCATAAACGTACCTACAAGATTGACTGTGGTAACCCAATTTGTGGCTGTTTGTACTCTATAGAAAACTATTCAATATGGTTATTACTTTTAATTGCTTCTTTATTTTTTTTATTCATAAAAGTCAATTGATTGTGCCGGTAGGATGTAGAAAATTAAAAAAGGCATAACTTAAAACGTGCATTTTTTAATCCATTCCTATTTTAAATTATATCATCTACCTAGTAGCATTAATATAACTAACGCTCTTCTATAGTCTGTGAGCTTTCTCATAAAATACTGGTAGCTAATATTTTCTTAACTATCAAATAAACAATAAAACTTAAAGTTATTATCTTGAGCACAGTCCGTTTTGCCGCCAAAGTTCATTTTTTTCACATTCGAAAATGGAAGTCGTCCATTCTGAACTCTATACCACAGGCACAAAAACTATAAAATTAAAAAATGATGTTGCCAACTGCGAAAACCTAATTCTGTTAACCCATAAAAGACTCCAATACACCTTGTTAGGTGGTTGGTAAATAATTAAAAGTCTGTGTTAATTTAGTTTGTTTTTTTAGTGGCGCGCGGCATCTTTTAGGCGATGGTTTATAACTTTTTTTCTCGTATAATTTGTAAATGGCGACTTAGCGCCGGTCGGACACGGGTTGATCTTTTTTAAATTGCTGTTTTGATTTTTGTTCGTTTCCGGTCGCATTTTGTCTCTGGCCACCCGTCAGGTTTGGACATCAATTTTCTTAAGTATAGCATGGGTGGTGATGATCTTTTCAGATGTTATTCGTTTTATGTTTTACTAGCGGCCGCCCGCGACTTCGTACGCGTGGAGGTTAGTTATTGACACTTCCTCAGCAACCCAGGTTCGTCCACTGTGGACATAGGTCTCCCCCAATGCACGCCACCGCTCCCGTATTTTCGGCCACTCTCATCAGCTCACTCCAGCCGGCCTTCGAATGTCGTCATCCTATCTTGTAGCAGGGCGAGTCAAACACTAGTTTACCGAAGTCGCGGTCTCCCACTCAAGGACTTTATGGCTCCAACGATTTAGTTAGTTATTGACACTTACCTTCTATATTTTGGACAAGCCACACAATTGTCCTATTATAACTACTATCTTTTAATTGTAGCCTATGTGTTATTTGAAGTATAAGCTATATTATTGTAAAGTTTTATTAAAATCCATTTGGGTTATTTTTGCGTTAAAGAGGAGCAAAACATCCATCCTTACTTTACAACTTTCACGTTTATAATATTAATGACACTGGTCCCACTGCAGGGCAAAGGCCTCCATCATAGAAATCAAGTCATCGCTACTGTAATGGGTATTAGGCTTAATCACAACGCTTGTTCAACACAATGTACTTAACAATAAACGTCGCGTTAATTCCCGTTTGAATATTTAGCTAGCTTTTGCCCGCGGCTTCGGCCGCGTAAATTCGGGGTAGCACGGTGCGGAAGGGCAAAAAGTAGCCTATGTTATTTTTCATCCCTTCCACTATCTCCACTTAAAAAATCACGTCAATTCGTCTCTCCGTTTTGCCTTGAAAGAAAGACAAACATACAGACAGACACATTTTCCCATTTATAATATTAGTATGGATACTTGCGAGGTTAAAAGTTGGTGACTCTACTGATGTTCCAGGTATCTATGGGCGGCGGTAATCGCTTACCATTAGGTGATGCGTCTGCTCGTCTGCCACCTAACTCATAAAAAAACAAACTAATCTTACTATCACGTGCGTGATCTTTGAAGTCTGTGTAAAAAAACCTGACACGGTTTAATTGGTTGATCTTTTGGCTTCCAATATTAAACTGGGAGGTTCGATTCTCGGAACGAAACATTCGTTTTTCTGACCCAATGGTGTAGTAGCTTACCTAGTATGACTCTGGCAGGCAGCTGATGGTAAGCGATTGCCGCCTATGCAACACTGGATGGAAGAATTGGATGATGATAGGAAAGTTTAAAAAAAACATACATTATCAGCCATAATTTTATTATTATGTAAATAAAATGCAGGTACATAATTTTCATGTGAATACTCACAAAATATAGATAAAATTAAGTTTGCTACGCATAATATCTACAACTAATTATAAAATTAATACTATAAAATACATTTAGGCACGTAAAATTAAGGAGGAATAAGCCATTTTCTTGAAGATCCATAAGTTTATGTTATTGTTATTTAGAAAATTAAATCAAGTGCCTAAAATTTGCGTATTAATTAACAAACAAATGAAACCGAATCACAATTTAACAAAGACCATTAACCACTAATAAAATGTAGAACATATACCACAGATAACAAAACAGCAGTAAAAAAAAACAAAGTCATAAACGCTTGTTAAAAAAGGTTTTGTTCACGCTTTGTAAAAAGGTCCAATCGGCCACAGATAGTAAATGTCATTTGGTACAAAACGGAGACGAAAAAGGTTAAATATGAGTAGAGTAGCAACTCATTTAGATGAAAGATAAGATTCGAGATGACTTTTTAACACTGTTTTTTTGGTGTCAACGGTGGTAGTAGCATGTTAACACTTTTGAGATTGATAAAATCACTTTAAAAAGGGATCTTTTTATATCTACTCAAGTGAATCCTAATCTCATATTTAAAAGTTCAAATGGACGCTTAACAATTTGCAGTTTTATCCAGTTATATTGGACGTTTATAACATTAACACAAATCTATGGAATGAACTGTCACCTGCGGTATTTCCGGACCGATACGACCTGCAAACCTTCAAAAAGCTAGCGTATTCCTGTTTAAAAGGTCGGTAGCACTTGTGATACTTAGTATAAAAAAACTCTTCTCTTTATAGAAAAGTCTGAAAGATCCTCCTATTGAATAATACAATACAGTATTAGTGGCACTTTCGTCAGGCCCTCTAACAGACCGAAAAATCATTTATATTTTGAAACTCTTAAAACAATTTATAATAATTAGTTAAACTTACAATACTGAGTGTCCAAAATAAACTACAACTAATAATCTCCCTAATCTCCGTGAACCTTTTGAATGCGCGCACAGCACTCTGACAATAGACTAAAAAAAATGGCGAGACCCCCCAACAACCCATAGACAATACCTGAATAGTCTATTGTGAACAAAAACATTCGCAAGGTCGTTCCGTCTGTCATGTTGGCAATAAAAATGATGGACAATGCCAACATCGCAAAATGATTCCTACTCTACCATTGGCGCTAGTGCCTTTGTAAAATTGTGGGGAATGTGTGGGGGATTTAGTTCCGATTTCTGCCACGGGCCCTTGGATAGAGTTGGTTTGTATTAAATAGGAGAGTATAAAGGGACCGCTTTTGTATAGAAAGGATCGCGACTAATAAGGTATTTAGTTTGGCGCATGGCGCTAAGAGAAAACGGTGTTTATTTAATTTTACGAATGAGGCGATGAATCTGTTTATTTGAACTCTACCAAATGATTATGTAATCAATTTTGATGGTAATAAAACCTTTGTGTTGCTGAAGGGCTATTGAGCGACTTGTCGAAAGAAAGGTTGAGGGTTCGGTGAGTGCAGATTTTGTTAGTGACAAGTTTTTGATAGAAAACTTTTTGGCAAACAAATGATTAATATTATTAAATAATGATATAGGTAGGTATAGAGAAATCAACATTTCAAACTAGCGGTAGGTTAAATAATTATTATGGTACACCCGTTTTAAGATTAGCAAATTTTGACTTTGGTTAAAGTACTGAGATTTTTTCTGCCCATCTAATAATGTTGTCTATGCGTAAGTACTTATGTTTTTGTTTTGTTCTGTTTTTCTTAATAGTAACCTCAATTAATTAAGTTTCAGCCCAGTCCACTAGTCAATTCTCCATAATCACTCGACACTGGCAGAAATAACGACACTCTATACTAAGCCATAAACAAAAAGAAAAATATTTTCTATTATTTGAATGATGATTAAAAGACGAGCGAGCATCGTTAAGAGTTAGAGTTACATTATATCTTACAGTTTTAACTTTGTCCCATAGAAATCATTCCACAAGCGACTGTCAGAACTTCAATCTGGAAAGGAAAATAAAAATTAAAAAGAAAATGATAAGAACCTACTTTTAAAATACTTACAAATACTTTATACAAACGGAATTAAATGCGAGAATATTTAGATATAAGTATATAATAGCACTTACTGCTTGACGTTTCGACTGCGTTATAACAGCCGTGGTCACAAGCGGACTGGATTTTAGTCCCGTTTGTATAAAGTAAGTATTTGTATAATGCAACGCGAAAGTTTAAAACCATATTCTACTTTTAAAATACCTACTGAAGAAATTAACAATTTTCCGGTTTAGAGTGTACTTAAGCAAATAAAGACGCTCGTATTACAGCTGAAACAGCAAACACTGGCCGCAATCAATTGATGAGATCTGGCCGAATAAACCACGTTCCCAGTACTAAATAAATAAAAAAAAACAATAAACAAATAAAATGCCCGCGCAGTAACCCTATTAGAGCTTCTAGGAACAATTCCAATTTCAAATTTGAATTTTCGAAAAGAGAACCGCGGTTTTATAGCGTAATAAACGCGGCTTGAAGAGCTAAATTACTGATTATTATGTTATGGTACGGTTTTTTTCTTTCTTACTGGACCTGAGAAAAAGTTTGGTATCTCATCATGACGTTAATTGTCTGTGGAAGCACTGGTAGGCGCCATGTCTCGACAATTGTCGGATTAAAAAGAAAATGCCCGAAAGAAGATGGCGGAAGAAATGGTAATGTTGATCGTAAAGACTATAAATTGTAAAATTAACGATAGAATTAGATAATTATGGCATTTTAATACTGACTAGAAATGCTTGCAGTCCTAATCCTAACTAATATTATAAATGCGAAAGTAACTCTGTCTGTCTGTTAGTCTTTCACGCCAAAACTTCGACGTGAAGTAGTTCATGCGCTGTTTCGCTGCGTGAGTGAGGGTACCGAAGGCCCAATCCACGGGAAGGGGGTAAAAAAATTTGGATACTGATGGTCTAGACCCTGAGAAAGAACATTGGCTACTTTTCAAAAAAGGGGTTGTACGGGGTTGAAAGGGGGGAATAAAAATTAATACATAAATAATTAGAAATGCTACCCAAAGATACTATTCCACTCGGATGAAGTCGCAGGTAACAGCTAGTAGTAAAATAAAGATGGAATAGTCTTAACTATTCTCATGAATAGACTGGTTGGAGTGATACCACAGCCTCCCAGAAAGGCGGCGTGTAGATGCACCTGCGCTGTATTTCGCCGAATGAGTAAGGGTACCGGAGGGCTCCGATTGGCTCTCCAGTTAGACAAGGGGACATCTGAAAAAATTACTCCACTGGTGTTTGACATCCGTTTATGGGCGGCGGCAAACACCTACCATTAGGTGATACATCTGCTCTTCTGCCACCTATCACATAAAATCTATGGCTGCCAAATAAATTTTACTGGCCCCATAGTGCCCTCCGGTACCCTCACGCCCCATTTGGGGAGAAGTGACATTGAGATGGGCTAAAGACACAGACTTTGTAGGGAGTGAAGAAACGCACCGGGGAAAGAGCCCTTAGCAAGTACTGGTGAGCGTCTCCCAAGATTCGGTCCGTATGCCGAGACGGTAGGAAGGACCATGGGCTGGTGGAGGGACCTGTGGCCCCATAGTGCATTTGTTAGTGACCCTGCCTCATACGCCAAAGGTCGGGTTCGATCCCCACCCTGTGATACTTAGTATAAAAAAATCTCTTCTCTTATAGAAACAAATCCTCCTATTGAATAATAACAATAAGTGTTAGGTGGCACTTTCGTCAGCCCTCTAACAAATCGAAAAATCATTTATATTTTCAAACTCTAAAACAATTTATAATAATTAGTTAAACTTACAATACTGAGTGTCCAAAATAAACTACAACTAATAATCTCCCTAATATCCGTGAACCCTTTTGAATGCGCGCACGCACCTGACAATAGACAAAAAAAATGGCGAGACCCCCCAACAACCCATAGACAATACCTGAATAGTCTATTGTGAACAAAAAAATTCGCAAGGGTCGTTCCGTCTGTCATGTTGGCAATAAAAAATGATGGACAATGCCAACATCGCAAAATGATTCCTTACTCTACATTGGCGCTAGTGTCTTTGTAAAATTGTGGGGAATGTATGGGGGATTTTAGTTCCGATTTCTGCCACCGGCATTGGTAGAGTTGGTTTGTATTAAATAGGAGAGTATAAAGGGACCGCTTTTGTATAGAAAGGATCGCGACTAATAAGGTATTTAGTTTGGCGCATGGCGCTAAGAGAAAACGGTGTTTATTTAATTTTACGAATGAGGCGATGAATCTGTTTATTTGAACTCTACCAAATGATTCTGTAATCAATTTTGATGGTAATAAAACCTTTGTGTTGCCGAAGGGAGGTGGCTATTGACCACAGAGTACCTTTTCTATTGACCGACTTGTCCAAGGAAAGGTTGAGGGTTCGGTGAGTGCAGATTTCGTTAGTAACAAGTCTTTGATAGAAAACTTCTTGGTTGAGCAAACAAATGAATTATATTACTAAATAATGATATAGGTAGGTATAGAGACATCAACCTTTCAAACTAGCGGATAGGTTTATAATTATTATGGGTACAGACAGCCACACATCAGGTACTTACCATCTTGCAAATTTCTTTCTGTCCGATATTGAACCCACCGTTGACCATAAAGGTGAGGTTCGATTGGCAGAAATTTGACAGATTAGTAGTAACCTGATGTGTGGCTGTCTGTACACACCGTTTTAAACATTTAGCAAATTTTGACTTTGGTTTAAAAGTACTGAGATTTTTTCTGCCCATCTAATAATGTTATCTATGCGTAAAGTACTTATGTTTTTTTTTGGTTCTGTTTTTCCCTAAAAGTACCTCAATTAATGTTCCAGCCCAGTCCCTAGTCAATTCTCCATCATCACTCGGACACTGGGCAGAAATAACGGACACTCTATACTAAGCCATAAACAAAAAGAAAAATATTTTCTATATTTGAATGATGATTAAAAGACGAGCGAGCATCGTTAAGAGTTAGAATTTTTACATTATATCTTACAGTTTTAACTGTTGTCCCATAGAAATCATTCCACAAGCGACTGTCAGAACTTCAAGCTGGAAAGAAATAAAAATTAAAAAGAAAATGATAAGAACCTACTTTTAAAATACTTACAAATACTTTATACAAACGGGATTAAATGCGAGGATATTTAGATATAAGTATATAATAGCACTCACTGCTTGACGTTTCGACTGCGTTACAACAGCCGTGGTCACAAGCGGACTGGATTTTAGTCCCGTTTATATAAAGTAAGTATTTGTATAATGCAACGCGAAAGTTTAAAACATATTCTACTTTTAAAATACCTACTGAAGAAAATAAACAATTTTCCGGTTTAGAGTGTACTTAAGCAAATAAAGACGCTCGTATTACAGCTGAAACAGCAAACACTGGCCGCAATCAATTGATGAGATCTGGCCGAATAAACCACGTTCCCAGTACTAAATAAATAAAAAAAAACAATAAACAAATAAAATGCCCGCGCAGTAACCCTATTAGAGCTTCTAGGAACAATTCCAATTTCAAATTTGAATTTTCGAAAAGAGAACCGCGGTTTTATAGCGTAATAAACGCGGCTTGAAGAGCTAAATTACTGATTATTATGTTATGGTACGGTTTTTTTCTTTTCTTACTGGACTGAGAAAAAAGTTTGGTATCTCATCATGACGTTTAATTGTCTGTGGAAGCACTGGTAGGCGCCATGTCTCGACATTGTCGGATTAAAAAGAAATGCCCGAAGGAAGATGGCGGAAGAAATGGTAATGTTGATCGTAAAGACTATAAATTGTAAAATTAACGATAGAATTAGAAATATGGCATTTTAATACTGACTAGAAATGCTTGCAGTCCTAATCCTAACTAATATTATAAATGCGAAAGTAACTCTGTCTGTCTGTCTTTTACTCTTTCACGCCAAAACTACTGAACGGATTTGAATGAAATTTCATATACAGATGGTCTAGACCCTGAGAAAGAACATTGGCTACTTTTCAAAAAAAGGGGTTGTACGGGTTGAAAGGGGGGAATAAAAATTAATACTAAATAATTAGAAATGCTACCCAAAGATACTATTCCACTCGGATGAAGTCGCAGGTAACAGCTAGTAGTAAAATAAAGATGGAATAGTCTTAACTATTCTCATGAATAGACTGGTTGGAGTGATACCACAGCCTCCCAGAAAGGCGGCGTGTAGATGCACCTGCGCTGTATTTCGCCGAATGACTAAGGGTACCGGAGGGCTCCGATTGGCTCTCCAGTTAGACAAGGGGACATCTGAAAAAATTACTCCACTGGTGTTTGACATCCGTTTATGGGCGGCGGCAAACACCTACCATTAGGTGATACATCTGCTCTTCTGCCACCTATCACATAAAATCTATGGCTGCCAAATAAATTTACTGGCCCCATAGTGCCCTCCGGTACCCTCACGCCCCATTTGGGCAGAAGTGACATTGAGATGGGCTAAAGACACAGACTTTGTAGGGAGTGAAGAAACGCACCGGGGAAAGAGCCCTTAGCAAGTACCTGGTGAGCGTCTCCCAAGATTCGGTCCGTATGCCGAGACGGTAGGAAGGACCATGGGCTGGTGGAGGGACCTGTGGCCCCATAGTGCATTTGGTAGTGACCCTGCCTCATACGCCAAAGGTCGGGTTCGATCCCCACCCTGGACAAACATTCGTGTGATGAACACTTATGTATTTTCAGTGTCAGGGTGTGATATATTATGTCATTTAATATTTGTGATTCCTCTGTTGCCTGATATCTGTAACACAAGTGCTTAAGCTAACATAATACGCATTTTTATCTCTTTTGCGGTACTGTGTGTATCCTATTTTTATTGTAAATCTCGATAATATTTTCTAGTCACAAAATAGCCATGAATTTCAGACAGATGATATTATAAGATTAAAATATTTTTTTATCTTATAGGTGGCAGACGATTAGACGGATCACGTGATGTTAAGCGATTGCCGTCGCCTATAGACACCTGCATAACCAGTAGAGTTTTTTTATGTATTATTTAGTAGAGTGAGGGTACCGAACGCCCACCCGGGGGGAAGGGGATAAAAGGTTAGCAGCGCACTTGTAACTCCACTGGTGTTTGACATCCGTTTATGGGCGGCGGCAAACACCTACCATTAGGTGATACATCTGCTCTTCTGCCACCTATCACATAAAACGATGGCTGCCAAATAAATTTTACTGGCCCCATAGTGCCCTCCAGTACCCTCACGCCCCATTTGGGCAGAAGTGACATTGAGATGGGCTAAAGACACAGACTTTGTAGGGAGTGAAGAAACGCACCGGGGAAAGAGCCCTTAGCAAGTACCTGGTGAGCGTCTCCCAAGATTCGGTCCGTATGCCGAGACGGTAGGAAGGACCATGGGCTGGTAGTGGGACCTGTGGCCCCATAGTGCATTTGGTAGTGACCCTGCCTCATACGCCAAAGGTTAGGTTCGATCCCCACCCTGGACAAACATTCGTGTGATGAACACTTGTGTATGTTCAGTGTCTGGGTGTGATATAATTATGACATTTAAGTATTATATTTGTGATCCTCTGTTGTCTGATATTTGTAACACAAGTGCTTAAGCTACTTAATACGCATTTTTATCTCTTTTGCGGTACTGTGTGTATCCTAATTTAATTGTAAAGGTTTATTAGAATATAGATGTTTATTCTAATCACAAAATAGCCATGAATTTTAGACAAAATATGAAACAAAGATTTTATCCTTATATTTTTTATGTCAATTAGGTGGCAGATGAATAGACGGATCACGTGATTTTAAGCGATTGCCGCCGCCTAGACACCTGCAACACCAGTAGAGTTTTTTCGGTATTATTTAGTAGAGTTTTATCAGTAGAAACAATAGGGTATTTGACTAATCTCGATATAGTAAAAAATGTTTATACTTTTCCAAAATACTGGTAAATGAGAACCAATGGCCAACATTTTCAGTTAAAAACATAACGTCTAGCTGGTTTTATGAGCATTCAAAGTTTCATGGGCAAGTCCATTTTTTAAGTATGAAATTAAAAAAAAATAATTATATCATTGAACTACCCGTACATTTTTCACCAACTTTTATAATGAAACCATTTACTTAAACGAAACATTTGATATAGCTACCAAACAAAATTTACTAGACGCGATACAGACACGGGCGTGTGACGTCACTTGCCAGCCATTTGTATAGAGCGTTTTTGGTCTTGCCCAAAATATGTGCTCTTAAAGTTATGATATCTCAGGTGATTTAAATCAGAATCGAGCAATTCTTTCAATAATGTTCTTAAATTGAGAGGTCTTTTGATTAAACACATAATTTTTTTTTGTCAAATACCCTATTGCGCTGCCAACTTTTAACGATGGAAATAAAATAAGTTTTTTTTCCATCGTTAAAGGTTAGCAGCGCACTTGTCACTACATCTTTTACATTAAAGGGACTTCCTGTATTATTTTAAATGATATTTCAGGAAGTGTTATTGTAATTTACTTATTAATGCTGTCAAAATAACTGAGATCGATAATTTCACCTTAAACTTTGAATTCTTTAATGTCACGACATACTTAATGTAATCGCATGACAGTTTTCTTTTTATAATGAGTTTAAAGTTAATGATTTTGCTAAACTATTACACTTTTACCAAAGATGAAATAAATTACTGATATTATCAAAAATTCAAAACAAATCTTTTTTGTGTCAGACTGCCTACATAGGTCAATGGGTAGGTACCTAAGTAGATATTAAAAATAAAAAACGTATGACTATATATTATATTGAAAAAATAATAGGCCAGGCTCTCGGTATATTTGACTCTCCTAAATAGGTATGTAATTTCCAAAATTGAATGCCAAAATCTCTACCTAGTAGGTACAGCTTTTGTGGTAGGTAGAGTTCACGATTAGTTTAATGTAAAAATATAATAAAGCTGTTTAATATTTAACCTTAAAAAGGGGTTTTTCCCTTTATTAATCCTATTATCTTTTAAAACAACTCTACCTTGAATTTGACTTAGGTATTGTATTCAAGAATTTCAAGAATTCAAATAAATGCAAGGAAAATTGTCAAGAGATATTTTAATCTTCTTAAGTTGATTTAAGTATGTGTATTTTATGGTTTTAGCCAATGTTTTAAAGACAGAGTTTACAATGTCTTTGGAAAATCTAGAGTTCTGTAAACATCCCTGAAATTAAATCATACTAATAAATGGGGAAGTGTGTCTGTCTAACTGTATGTTTGTTTGTCTTTCTTTCACGGTAAAACGGAGCGACGGATTGATGTGATTTTTTAAGTAGGGATAGTTGAAGAGATGGAAAGTAACTTAGTATTTAACGCGAGCGAAGTCGTGGGCAAAAACTAGTAATAAATATATTCACACAGTATCTCATACATTGACCTGACTCCGTACTAAATAGCTTAAGCACTTGTGTTACAGATATCAGACAACAGAGGAAACACAAGTAACATTGAACATACTCTACATTAGGTAGAGTGAACTCGAGAGTTAATCTATCTACGTGTCCATATGTAATAAACTTATATAATGTAATTCAGTTGTCAGCACTTAATTGGATAAATATTGATAGAGCTGGTATGTGGGTAGAGTCATTATGTCAAGAGAGCTGTTTATGTTATGTTGCGTAAAAGGGACGGTGTTAAGATATTGCCTACTTAGGTAGAGTCGGCATTGTCGTAGTAAAATAGGGAAATGATAGCAAATGGGAATTATGAGAAATGGTAAAAAAATTATAGCTTAAGGTAAAAATATCACTGAATTTACTATACTTTTTAATTATATGTTTTGTTAGTTAGAGGTATTTATATAGCCTATTATTGATGCAATGGGAAAAAATTTTAGAAAGAAAATTAATCAAACATGGCATTTTTTGTAATAATATAATATAATATAATAGGTTACCTACAAGATGGCAAAAGGTTATCGAACAAAATGGTACATACATACTTTAGTCAAATGTAAATAAACTATATTAAAAAAAAATCTTAAAAAATGCGAAGGAACTTTTTTCCCAACCTAATATTTAAATAATAACCAATTGTTATTATTACTTTAAATAAGTAAACACTTTTATAATTATAAATTTATGTGGTTTTCTTGTGACCACATAGATTTATAATTGTGTTTTAACGGACTAAAGAAAATTAGGATAATTATAATATTTCATAGTATACGAATGTTGGAATGTTTATAATAGACTCACCATTAATGACTAAAAAATAAATGTTAGTGGTACTTTATTTAGAAGATTATATTTTAACCAACGTGAAAACCAAAGTAGAAGATTATTAATCTTGTGTAAGTAGGTACTGGTATACCATGTTTTAGTTTTTAAATTAAAATTGCATGCAACCTTATAATTATTATAAGATAGGTAACGAAATTGTTTCATGTAATTCAAATGTATTAAAAAACATCCATTGTATTTTTTCTGTCAATAGTTTTAGGTAAATGGCTATTTTTCTCGAATCGATACAAAAAGTCTTTGAAATTTTTATAGGCACTCTATATTTATTATTCGTGTATAAAAATAATAACATAAAAAATGAAAGATTCATTTAGATTAAACTTCAAAGTATGTGTACACTCATTTCGAAATTATACTACTGATGTGGTGTAATCAAATCTTAATAGGAGAGTTAAAACATAGTTCATATTCGAATTATTTTTTCTAATTTACCAATTTTACCAATTTGAATATAAAGAGTAGAGAACTGTACCAGCAAGAAAAATATGTCCGATTTCATCTTTTCTTTATGCGTTATGACAATGAGGGAAATGCATTTTAGTTAAGAAAATAGTAGAGTTTTATATAAGAACACGAAGTACTATATTAAACTATGCTCTGCCATCCTTGAAAATATATTCAGACCCCTTTAAGTGTCTTAGAAAATGCTGGAATCAAACCAGGTTCTCCTTACTGATAATTTGAACAAAATTCTGTATATACCTACTTACCTATTTATTTTTTCAGACTACCTATTAACTATGCATACTTAGTAAGTAAGTACTTACATTGTGTATGAACTGATGTATAGATTACATTTTAAATAATATAAAGAACTTCTTATTTATTCATGTTTCATATTAATAAAACACATAAATTACTAATGAACTATGTGCACCGCACATACCTATTAATTTAATTTAATATTGCGAAACTTTAAACGAATAGATTATTTACTATGAAAATATTGTCTAAAATGTTCATTAGAAATTATGAAAATTCTATGAAAAGTTTTTCGGTTCCTAAATGTCCAAAAACCCGAACCAACTTCACAAAAAAAGTTTTTTATATAAGTTTTAAATAAAAGTTATAAATTAAATAAACAAAAAACTTTACAAGAATAATAAATAATAATTAGGCATGTATAACAATGGTTGTTTCTGTTTAAAAGGAAACAAAGACGAAGTCGCGAAGTTGCTGCTACCGTATCTCCAAGGCGACACATCTTACAGTCCATATAAGTGTCAACCCACTAGAACTCATTCAACAAGAGGCCAGACTCTACACCTGACATACCATTGACATCCCAAGTTCCTCGCCCCTAAGCCAAACCCGACACTATAAGTACACACACAAATCAAAGACACCGTCACGAAAAATTAAAAAAAAAACGCACTCTACAAAAAAAAGTTGAGGCTTGAAGCTGGATTGATGACCTGAGCTCGTCTCTACACGTACTAAGTCAGTTGGGCGTGGTTACTATAACAGGTTACCAAAGACCGAGCACCGCCAAAAAATACCCATAAAAAACATATAATGGCTAGCTTGGCGCCAAGAATCGATCGGGAGTGCCAACCCGCTCACTCGGCACGTAGAGTCGAAAAAAATCGCGCCACAATCATCCACCAATCGCAACAAAGCTCCGCCTCTCAGTGATCCCGCCCATTTTTAGGCCACTCCTCCTACAGCACACCAGCGCCACGACTCCCATACAAGTGGCGGCGATTGGTACTAAAAAGAGCGAGAGGGCTATACATCGGGGCAGTTCGTTTCGCGGACAATTTCATCCAACCAGTCATTAAGTGTTTAAATTCTATGAGCGGTGGTTGTGTCGGGTTTCTCGGCGTTCGTTATTAAAATATCCACAAACATTATCTTTAATTGGACAGAATTTTGTGTTTGTGTGCGTACGGACATTTTTTCCCCACTAACAGTGACGAGTAAGTTTTTTTCCGAATCCAATGACTGTGGTATAGTGATCAGTGGCCGTGCGTGTATCTGTGAATCGAATCGAAACTTGAGTACGAGAAAAATGACACCCGTAACATAGTGATGTGTGAAAACCGTCAAAAACTCGGAATATGTTTGTAACACGTGTCGTTTAATCGCAATATCGTTATGTACGATTCTTTAATTGATCAGCAATTATATCCCTGTCTCGCTCTACCTAATTGCCGTCAATAATAATTTTGATTGCACCACCTCTTTCTAATTGATCCATTTTCGAATGAAACAAACCAATTGATAAAACAATCGGTAGTTCAATCGGTAAATTGAAACTGAAAGTTTTTTTGTAGAGACAAGTGTTTGAAACTCAGTGGCGTGACGATTTGTGTTTTTGAAAATATTGTGGAATTGTGACATGCTGTGTTCCCGCTCTTGATTTCGCTAAACCGTAAGTACCTACTTGTAATTGCATTTAATACCGAAACGGTTACAGAGTTTTGAAAGACTCTACATTTTTATGTTTTTTTTAACGACCGTTTTTTGTCTTTAGAGCGTTCAGGCTGTACCTAAGTTTTATATAATCGAAGGTATAAAGGAAAAATAGGTTTACAATAGCATGTTTATGGGCTGAAAAAATTAAAGACAAAAACCAGAACTTCTTTTTTGGTCTAAAAAAACTCTATCAATTTTTTTCTGGTCACTGTGGAACTGGGATTCTCAATGAAGAATAAAATTAAAAAGACTTAAATATTTGAAGTATCTCTTATTAAATGCACAAAAAAGCAATAGGTAGTCTTTTAATTACTCATATTTTGATCTTTGGTTGAATGCATTTCAATAGTTGTTGTTTTACTAAACAATATTATTGTAGGTACAAGTAGTACCTACGTAATGTTGAAAAAGAAAAAAAGCCATAAAAAACTATAAATTTAATTGAAGTTATTTAAGTTTAAAGCTAAAAACAGTATTAATTCACAATAAACTAATTAATATTATTGTATAAGTAATTGAAATGTAGAGGTATCTTGGAAGTTTTAATTAAGTATAATTTTTTCCCCACTAATAGTGACGAGTAAGTTTTTTTCTGAATCCGATGATGCGTGCTCAAGATACATTTAATTGCATTTTTTTATATTATTAGCATTTTTTATAAAAAACATTTTTTTTATCAAACTAATGGCCAGCGCTTGACCACAATCCCACCTGATGGAAAAGTGACGATGAGGTGTAGGATGACACGCGTTTGCCTAAAAAATGCCAGTTCACTATTATTGTGATGTCCATTATATGAAATAAAATATGACTGTTAAACAATTTTTCAAAACACAAAATAATTTACTAAATAGCTCATGTTGATTCCCGCCACTTTAATCTCTACCTATCCAATACAACTCATCTCTTTCGCGTCTTTGGCAGTGGCAGCATCTTCAAAAATATAAAACACCCAAGTTGTATGGCTCTATTTAAAAATATAATTCTTATGCGTAAAATGTCACTTTAGGCCTAATAAGAATCTTATAAGATTTTTAGGATTACGAAAAATCGGCTATCAAAAAGTAATAAAAAAAATCCTTAAAAAACCAGCGGTTTCAAATCATTTTGGCTGTGTTTTTTGTTTTATATTTGATTTTTAATTTAATATATAAAAAAAACTATTTTAAAAATCTTGTTATATACTGAAAATACATATCTAATATTAATATTATGAATTGTTGGTTTCTCTTTTTAATGTAGAGCTATCATCATCATGTATTTTTAGTCTCTTTATCTTAGGCATTAAAAAATATTTAGCTACAATAGTGAGTATCTACTCTACTTCATAAATCAACCATCTTTACCAACTCTGAAAAAAGTAACAATTAGCAATTTTACCTTTTCTGGTTTGCTTGTTCTAAAATTCTCGTTAGAGTGACTCTACATTCAAAATTTCAATGAAAACGATCGAAAAATCTGAGAATCAATGTAGAAAGAAAAAGTTTTGACCAAAATGTAGAGACGGTAATTTGACAATAGCTTAAGGCGTTTCTAAATCAATCAATTTTATTTACCCATTTTACCTTAAAAAAAATACTTAAAAGCAAAAAAAATAGACGACATTAGGTCACATTTAAATTGATTTAAAACTGTAGTTACATGTATCGGTAATTACAGTTTTAAATCTATAGGTATTATCTTTTATAGTTACAGTTTTAATTCGATATTTGTCGTTATAAGCTACCATTTTTTTGGTTACGGCTTGGACCGTGCTCTTGGGCACTTTTAATTCTGCCAATGTCAAGTGAGTAAAGAGACACGTTAGCTACCTATGCTATAATTAATCATAATGCACCTCATCATACCGGCTCTACTATCTATGGTACAAGATAGAGGTCAAACTAAGTGCAACTTATAATTATATAACTATCTGATGGATAACTCTGATATCATATCTTGAATCATGAATCATTGGATCATGATTAAAGATAGATCCTTAGACTTAATAAGCATATAGGTAAAAACCTACTTACAACAATTGTATAGATAGACAAGTTACTATTCACACCAAAGCCCTGTCATGGGCAAGAAATTGATATTTCTTTGTTTAGTTTAGGTTCATAAAAGTATCAGCCTACGAGTATATATATACTGTCCCACTGCAGGGCAAAGGCCTCCATCATAGAAATCAAGTCATCGCTACTATGATGGGATTAGGCTTAATCACCACGCTTGCCTAATGCGGATTGGTGATCACAAACCCGAGCTATGTTCGAACAATTCGAAACATACTTTTCGAACCCGGGACCCCGAGATCACGGCCCGGTACTTAAACCACTAGACCAACAGGGCGTTAGGTTAGGTTAGGTTCATACAGAACACAGAATCTTAAAAATTAAGGTTTCCCCTAGAAAACTCGCCCAAGTGAAGATACTGGTATCAAAGGTTAAGCCTTCAACCTACTGGTGTCTATGGGCGGCGGCAATAACTTACCGTGATCCGTCTGCTTGTTTGCCATCACATCCTGACTAATATTATAAATGCGAAAGTAACTCTATCTGTCTGTTACTCTTTCACGCCAAAACTACTGAACGGATTTAAATGAAATTTGGTATACAGATGATCTAGACCCTGAGAAAGGAACATAGGCTACTTTTTATTGCGAAAAGGGGGTTGTAAGGGGTTAAAACGGAGGTATAAAGTTACTTTTCCACGCGGACGAAGTCGCGATGGCCGCTAGTAAAAAATAACTTACGTAATCCAGGCTCTATCTTTCTCATTTTAGCGTGTAATTCCCAATTGCGTCCAAAGCCCGGGGTACGTTTAGACCATGATTCAGGAATTGAAGAGTCTGGTAATTACAATGAAGCGACGCACGTCTGACCTTCGCAACCCTCAAATCATCATCAGCAACCCACACTCGTCTACTGCTGGACATAGGTCTCCCCTAATGCACGCCACTGCTCCTGATTTTCGGACACTTACACAATACATATTTAAATGGAATTTTCCAAAACGCGCAATAGCTAAAGACAAAGAATAATAACGTATTTTATTAAATTAATTTTTATTTTTGTGGTTAAGTAAATTCACACAACATCTCAACGTTCTAAATTCAAAAACTATTTAAACATCGAATCGAAAGCCTCTAGAATACGCAACATCCAATCACCATTAAACTATTTAAAAGAAAAACAATAAATACAATCGATAACAGAATTGTAACGAATCTCGCTTTTTGGAATCGATAACCGATTTCACATGTAATCATAAACAAGTTTTTATTATAGCAATTA
This sequence comes from Cnaphalocrocis medinalis, assembly GCA_014851415.1. Lineage (NCBI taxonomy): Eukaryota > Metazoa > Arthropoda > Insecta > Lepidoptera > Crambidae > Cnaphalocrocis > Cnaphalocrocis medinalis. Next base: position 2,568,786 of record CM026301.1, on the reverse strand, counting down.
CGACTGGAAATTCTGTTTCTGTGGAGCAGGGTTCGTATACAAATCGATATTAATTAATAATTAATCGTTAACCCGTTAGGCTGTGGCTTTATTGTTAATATTTGATATGGGAATTCCTTTGACGGGGTTAACTTTGTCATTTGCTTGAAAGAATTAACCAATAATGTGAAAAAAGGTATGGCGAGAATTGGTACTTATACTTTCTTAGGTAGATTCAATAAGGGAACTATATAGAAATACTTACTACGCTTGGCTCAGCGACCCGAAGTGGATCTTGGCCTCCGACACGAGAATTCGCCTACTCCGCTATTCTCAGTCACCTCTTGCCAATCCGGCCTTTGAAGGTGACCAAGATCTTTCTTGATCTTTGTATAGAAATACTCTATTAAACACTACATTTTGCAGTCTACAGGCTTTGATCATCAAATTTCTAAATACACAATTCAAAACTGAACCCAATCGGCCAAAACAGATTTGTCGCATTCAAAGATTTGTATCAGCAGCCATGACTTCATTTAGTTTGTTAAAAAACGAAATGGCTATATCTAGCTTCGAACCTAACAATTATATTCCTGTCAAACAAAATGGATTTCTACGAAAATTTCGTATCCAACTGAAATCAAATAACATTTAGGCGTTTGTAAGTCGTTTGTGACCATATTTTCAATTTAAACGCTTACATGATCATCATCACATACCTATAGGTTAATACTTACCGTACTTACTCCGATGGCTAAGCTACTTAAATTGTGTTTTGGTCTCAAAAATTATAATCTCTAGATACCTACCAATCCTATGCTGTAAGCGTTTAAAAAAGTTATCCCAACAGCGCTGTCATTGGTGCTCTATAAATATTTTGAATTTCGAATATCGACCACCTTCTCCTTTCTACCACCGGACAATGCGGAAGACGAAAGGAATCCACCCTTACACTGTGGAAGTTCCACCATGCTCGTGCTAAGCGTTTCGCTTCTTCTTTCTTGGTACGAACTGATAAGGAATGGAACAACTTGCCGGCTTCTGTATTTCCAGAGAGCTACAATTTGGGTGTCTTTAAGTCGAGAGTGAATAGGCTTCTTCTGGGAAAGCACGCTACATCGTAGACCTCATTGTCACTCTCTATCAGGTGAGATGAGGTCAAGTGCAAACCCATCTTCATTAAAAAAAAAACCAAAAAAATATCGTCGAGGTCGAAAATAAAATGTAGTATGTATTTTATTTTTGGCAAAATCCTAAGTAAGTAAATCATTTTAAATACCGAAAATCAAAAAAGCGCTGTTTTGCAATGAAACCTTCATTGATGGCGACACTTTTAACGCGTTCACAGTCTGTCTAGTGTCTATGATCGAAGTAACATAGACTACGTGCGCGACTAAGCTGTCTTAACTTTTTTTTATTAACTACGTTTTTTTTACATTAATCCGGCTCGAAGGACCATTTGTTAGGGTCTAATAAAAGGCCTTTTATTCATCCTCGATTTTAGGACTTCAACAGTTAGGTACAGAGGAAGTCCAAGACTATATGAGAAGACTATAGTTATACTTGCAATACCAAAGACATCACTTACACTGTCGATTCCATCAGTCAGTTGGTCAGTCTCCTATGCCAAATATGTAAGTACAAATATATAAAAAACCAAATCGACTAACATTTTAAGCCATTCGTATTTGGCAATGTCCAATTTGAACTCATGATTCGCCAAATGTTGCCCACGCATCTTTCCAAGGCTCTGTTTTGCAACTCTTGAAATTGCTTTGACAGAATTTGGTTGTGAAATGCAAGAATTACTGAATTATATCGTATTATGTTAACGAATATATTTCTTGCAATCTAAAATTAACGGCACTCAAAACTTCGTGTGCCTACACACAAAATTTTAAATTAAGAAATAAAAATCTGTGATGTGAAAGGACAGATTTTGATTTAGAACTCGAAAACCAATTCTGAGTTCGAAACAAAAACTTCTCGAATTCTTATTTCAAAAATGTTGACCACTTATGTTTTTTTTCAATTCAGCCAGGTTATTATTATCGTACGAAATTTTAAATTAGGAAGACAACTGTGGTGCAAATACGTTTTTTTGTTTTAGTAGATCTTCTGAGTTCTTAACGGAAACTTCTCGATTTCTTATTTCAAAATGTTTAAATCACTTGTTCTTTTTTATTCAGGCAGGTTTTATTAACCAATATCACGCACAGATGCTGTATTTGCTCGTTGTTATAAAAACTGTAAGTTTTTCTTCGTAAGATTTCCTTCTCTGTGAAACTCGGTATTTGAAAGAAAGAAAGAGATAGGCAAACATAGTTCCGTTAAATTAAAACAATAATAGATAAATAAACTTCATTACGTAAAGAATTACAAAAAATTGCTTTGAAATTGTAAACATTTTTAGGTCTTTTTTTAAATAAAAATTCGTAAACTACAAATTTACTGTCTTTTTTAAAGAAAATTCTTTATTTTTTTATTATAACAATCGACCTCATTCTCATAATCATTGAAAGAAACTTAGACAATTCGATCTTTAGTTAATGTGTTATAGATATCAAAAACATTTATTAGCAGATATTAACTTCATTGACCAAAAATATATTTAAAAAAATGGTGGTCTAGGTTTTGAATGAAAATTACAAAAATATTAAACCTTAACTGCTACAACAAAATTTATTAACCAGTTATAATTTATATAATAGCATAGACAAAATCGGCTGTGAACTAAAACAGCCATTACGAATCGTATAGATATTATTAAAGCGGTAAAGGGTTAAAGATTCATAAGCCGGTGGACTTAACCCTTTATCGATTTGAGGAATTATTTATCATCGTGAAGACAGTACTACAGTCGGTTTTTGATAGTTCCCTTTATATTTTTGAAGTTTCAACATAATATCGCACACTAGTGGCCATCCTTCACTTCGCTTCGGGACCATAATTCAGAAATGAACCAATAGATGGCGCTGTGTCTAATTACATCGCGCAAGCGTTTCGTGTTTTCGGTTTACCTATAAGCCTTGTCGTTGTTTATAGAAGTTATCTCTTTATAAATAGTATAGAAGATAGAAGATTTAGTACTAAAAACACGTAAAACTTTAAATACTATTTGTGGCATTGTTATCTCAATTATTAAGTTAACAATGCCTTAAATAATACTGACACGTCTTTTAAGAACTAGATGTGCGATATTATTGAGTGACAGTGGGAGAGCCACGCTTCGGCATGAATGGGCCACGACCGGCCTCATAGATGACCGGCGAAGCAGTGCCTGCGCTGTGTTTCGTTGAGTGATTGAAGGTACCGGAGGCCCAATTGGGACAAGGGGTTTAAAAGTTTCGTAGCGCTCTTGACTAGGTATACTGCTGTTCCAAGTGTCTATGGGCGGCGGCAATCGCTTACCATCAGGTGATCCGTCTGCTCGTCTGCCATCTATCACATAAAAAAAATCTTTAGATAATAGAAATTTATTCCTGACTTTTCACCGGATAAAAGGGAGCCAAGTTCTACGCTTTGTCACAAAGAAAGCCCTAACTTATTATACATCAAGAAAGTCATGAAATCAATTGATGGCGCCACTGCCCGCTTACGTCATAGAGTATAGCAGCCCCATCCATACTAATATTATAAATGGGAAAGTATGTCTGTCTGTTTCTCTGTATATTTGTCTTTCTTTCACGGCAAAACGGAGCGACGAATTAACGTGATTTTTAAGTGGAGATAGTTGAAGGGATGGAGAGTAACATAGGATACTTTTTGCCCCTTTCTAACACCCCATAAAAGCTAGTTGGTTATAATACTATAGAACTACGTAATAGTAGTTCCTCAAGAATAAATTTCACGACATTATTGACAGAGTAGCTATACTCTGATTCATAATCATGTAAAGTAAACTGACAGATGAAAATGACAAGTTTCTATGCATATTGACATTTTGCATGTGTCAAATTGAGTGATAATGTATGGGGATGACACATTGACATCTGTCAGTTTACTTTACATGATTATGAAGCAGAGTATAGCTAATGCTATTCATATCACTACATAGTGTTTACCGACCGTCAAATAAACATACTTACATGTAGTGGCAATCTATTATAGATAGTCATCTTACCTGTCCAAACATTGTGACTATTGAATTGTCAGTAAATATTGTTTGTAAGGTTTTTATTTCAGCCAATAGATGGTAAAGATATGTCACTTGTCTCTTTATTTTATGAGTGAACTAGTTAAGGCCCTCACTTCGCTTCGGGGCCGTAGTTTAAAAATAAACCAATAGATGGCGCTGTGCGTCGATTTGTCGATTTTGTCGCGCTAGTGTTTCGGGCTTTCGGTTTACCTATGAGCCTTGTCGTTGGCTATAGAAGTCATGTCTTTATAAATAGTAAAAAAAAGTGTTACCCACGACTTCGTCCGCGTGGAATTAGTATCTTTGGGTAGCTTTTTTAATTATTTAATAATTTTCACCTTCCCCTTTTTAAAACCTTAAAACCTCCTTTCCCACTGTAGGGCAAAGGCCTCCATCATCGAAATCAAGTCATCGCTACTATGATGGGATTAGGCTTAATCACCACGCTTGCCTAATGCGGATTGGTGATCACAAACCCGAGCTATGTTTGAAAAGTTCGGAACATACAATATACTCGACCCGAGATTACGACCCGAAGGTACTTAAACCAGTAGACCAGCCTCTTTCACCTTTACACCTTTAGTTAATTTAGGTGTATTTGGGTTTAAGATTTTGATGTAAATTTCTGAGGAATATTGGGTTCGAAGACTGCCACAAAAGTTTCATCTCTAAAAATAACCCATTTAGTAATTTTATTAGGTTAGGTTAATATGAAAAACAGTTAATTAACTTTTTTTAGAAAGTGTTACATTTGTCGACCGTGTTTTGACATTTGTCCTTCTGTCAATGTCACCCGTAACCTTTGCAGTTTGATACTCATTCACCGAAGCTACATTGTCCACCAGATAAAAAAAACAACAAAAAAGTAAACATTTGACATCTCACGTTCAGTAGCGCCCCCTATAATCCCTTACAAATTGGCAGAACAAAAAAGGGACTTCGGAATTCCTCAATGCATTCAAAGATAACAAACCTTTTTTCTCTAAACAGGTTGACAATTTAAAATAAGAACTTAAAATGGCGGGAGTTATGACATTTGCTAGTCGTTAATCATGTGTCAAACGAGCCGCCATCTTGCCATTATCCTTATAAGGAAAGTAGCTATAAATTACTACTGTGTAATTGTGGCTGTATATCTAGCTATTGATGTCTTTGTTACTTAAAATCTATTAATAGGAGCTGTAATGAATGGTCGAAATGTTTTTATGAGTTGTCCCTATGATGAGTTATTAATATGAGTACCGTGTTTGCTGATGTTGTTTCAATAAACTTTATTATTATTATTATTATTAAATTCTACTGATCTTAAGCTGTTAAGTATAGCTACTTATTTAAATTTACAGAACTTTTTTAAATATATTTGGGGTACTTAGCTTCTACATACCCGAAAAGACAAAACAGTTGCGTGATGTACCTATTTGGCAATTTTGGTGTCCAAGCGCCATCTATTTGGTAAATAGTACTGCAATTATAATCTGTGATGATGATGGTACCATGTGCTATATCTATATCTACCTATGCTTTCCTAGTTTAATTTGTAATTGTTAATAATGCACTTAGAAATTCATCGATGTGTTCTGGTGGGACTCGACACCACAACCTTCCACAGTCCGGGTGGCAGACTACCAAATTATACTAACGCAGCCTGAATGGATTTGAATGAAATTTGGTATACGAGATGATCTAGACCCTGAGAAAGAATATAGGCTACTTTTTATTGCGAAAAGGGGGTTGTAAGGGGTGAAAAGTTACTATTCCATGAAGTCTCGAGTAACAGCTTGTTAAATATAGTTTTAATGCAACGCGACATTTAAATAACTATTTTCCATTTTATTCTATTCTTTTCTATGTGAGGGCAGCCAAATAAATAAGTACCTACCTACATGTGGCGTATTCTTCTGCCATGAGTGTGGGACTCATCTATCATTCTATGTCGTAATAAAACAAAATACTGCATTTGTCCTTTATAATGTCACTCGGGTTACGCAATTACAAATTTTCAACGGCACAAAATTGGTATGAAGAAACAGGTTTTTGTCTGTTCTGTCTCCGGCGGTATCTCACGCAAATCTACCAACACGCTGATACACTCGCCTAGGTAATTGACTAAGGATTGCGTGTTTTTTTTTGCTAGGTTTAGAATGGTCGTTATGATGATAGATGACGGATTTGCCTAGTTTGAAGTAATGTTGCGATTGTAGCTGTTGAAGAAAAGTATTAACTGTGTTAACAAATTCTCTAACAAATTTTTCATCATTCGTTCGGGAGCTAAGGTGCCACAAAAGACTGATAAGCTTATAACATCCCGTCGGTTTTTGATTCGGGGGTAAGAAAATCCATACTAATATTATAAATGGGAAAGTGTGTCTGTCTGTCTGTCTGTCTGTATGTTGGTCTTTCTTATACGGCAAAACAGAAGCATCGAGGACGGCCACTAGTCTAATAGAGCAAGTATTGAAAAATGTAACTACAATACTTTAAAGTAGCTTTGTATAATATTAAGTTTTAATTACCATGTTTAATTATATGGAATAGAATGTAAAATGTATTAATTGTTACGTTGGCATATTTTTCTTCGACCATAAAATGATAATAAATAATTTCTCCATATGAAAAATATTTCTTTCTTCGTTTATTATAAACTGTTTTTATTCCTCATTAATTTTATGTCTTTTCAACGCAATTTGCAATAAGGTTCTTTTTTCTTCCATTTACTTATTTATAGTAGGAACTTTAACGCCCCGTTGGTGTAGTGGTTTAAGTACCCGTACCGTGATCTCAGGGTCCCGGGTTGGTCGGGTCCTGTCTGTGGCATCGTACCTAGCATCCGAACGAATGACGAAGATATTGTGTTCATCTTTTGTTTGAAAATCTAAATAGGAGTGTTTTGGCTACGTTTGTAGGCCGCCGCTACAAAATTACGGATTTAGGTATGTATTTTGACTTGAATTACTTTAAAATGTAATTAAAAAGGCTTTAGTAGAATACATAAAATAAAACGTTTAAAAAAATACGTGGCTGCTTCCTCTAAATTTTGTATTAGATATGTGTCCTTTTTATTATTGAGCTACATATTAAGCTTGGAAAGAAGAGCTCTTGTTCTTATAAAGTGGTTGTTCTATAGACATTTTCAAACCGAAAAGACGAAACACTTGCGCGATGAAATTGACGTCCAGCGCCATCTCCACGTAAAGGATAGAACTAATATCCCGTAACGAAGTGGCGGGCCACTTGCAATTTTTTTTTATAGGGTAGCAGACGAGTAGGCGGATCACCTGATGGTAAGCAATTGCCGCCGCTCATGGACACTTGCAACACCAGCACATAAAACCTAACTTTAAATTACAAAGTGACAACTACACTAGTACTACTAAACTAAACTAGTATTTTTTTTATACCTAAAGGAAACATTAACACTGTAATAACGTAGTATAATTCAACGTATTTTATTCACAATGCATTATAAAAACCGGATCAATACAATTAAAATGTCAATTTTATGCATTTACCAAGTCAAAATGTCCTCTAATGTCGTATGTACATACATACAAACGGCCTGTCACCTTTTAACGATAAAAATGCCTTTTAATTCCATTCAATACACTTGTAAGGCAGACCATAGAGAATTACTATAGACTAATTTGTCTCTGATCCGACGTTATAGATCGATTACATATGTTTCACTAATTAACCAGTTTTTTATTCCGTGCAACACGCATTGTTGGTATGCAACGACAGTAAAGTAGTAAAAAAGAATATTTTCTGTCTCTGCTTTTAATCTTTACGTTACTATTTCGTGTTTTTTAGCTCAAATTCGCTTTTTACGATTTTGATAACAACGCTTCGACGAAATGAAGATACTGTGGCTATTTTTTTGCCTAATTATGATTTTACGATCGGAGAATTTATTGCGAGTTACAGTGTCTTCGTACGGACGTAAGTCCAGTTTAATTTGCCAAGACACGAGGCCGATTCATAAGTAAATTCATACAATCTCATACATTAACCTGATTCCGTGTTAATTATGTAGCTTAAACATTTGTGTTACGGATTTCAGACAACAGAGAAAACACAAAATCTTCTATACTAGTTACAAATAGATTAAGTGCATTAGTCAACGTCAAGGCTTTTAGGAAAAAGGTAGAAAGAGGCGAAATTATTGCGTGATTTAGTCGACTCTCAGCGCCATCTATCGGTGCAGTCCCGAAACAAAGTGGCGGTGGGCTACTAGTTTGTAATAAAAACTTTACAATAAAAAAAGTTAAGTAAAGTATCAGCCTAGGTATATGTCTCACTGCAGGGCAAAGGCCTCCATCATAGAAATCAAGTCATCGCTACTATGATGGGATTAGGCTTAATCACCACAGTGTTAGTATGCAAGTATTAACAAGTATAACTTATATACTTATTTCACCGATCTAACACCTCTTTTATATAATTTTCTGTGCATTTTTAAATTCAAAGAAATTAAAAGTGCAATATCATCTGATATAACAATCATCAGGAGGACGAACAATGGAATTTGCCAGTAATTCTAACTAATTTACTGAATAACTCCGTGAAATGAAAAATCAGCGTCCTTTTCTACAGTTTTGTTTTAACGAGTAGGTATGTTATTTTTATATGATAATACCTGGGTATGTCCCCGACCCATCAAGTCAAGGAATGCCCTTCCAGTTCACTGTGTTTCCTCCTTCTTACAATCGTGGGTTTTTAAGCAGGGCGCTTTTTTGAAAATATAACCTATGGTAATTAGAAATGTAGCCTAAAACTGTAGCCTATGGTAGTTGGAATTTCCAGTGCTTTTCGAGTTTATTCGTTACTTGTATAAGTCGTAGGGATATGATAAAACCAGGGATTTGATCAAATTACGAAGGATTTTAAAATAACAACACGATTTCATCATTTCCCTAAGCATCTTGCAAATTGATCAAATCCTTAAATTGGTTCAGTGAAATGAAAAGTAGGTATAAGATATAATTATTATACTAGTGGCCCACCCTCACTTTGTTTTGGGACCGTAATTCAGAAATGAACTAATAGATGACGCTGTGTTAAATAACATCGCGCAAGCGTTTCGTGTTTTCGGTTTACCTATAAGCCTTGTCGTTGTCTATAGAAGTTATCTCTTTATAAATAGTATAGAATTATAGATGACTATACACTCCTATCAAAGATTGTTTATTAATATCGTCACCTAAGTAAACCTTCTAACCCCCAATCCAACTATACAAAGACATTTCGCGCCATTTTCCCATAATAGAATAATACGCCATTACCTATCAATGGGCGACTAAACAAGATGGCGGCACGCGATGTCTAACAATAGATGGACAGTTGTTTATATATCTATCTTTCTTTTATCTATCTTTACCTGTATAAGGGATACAAATCTAATTCTGGTTTAAGTCTCTCTCCAAGAAATAACTTGGGTAATTTTAACTTAAATCTTTTTTAACGTGTTAATGTTAGTAGTATTTATAATGATACATTTCGGAAGCCCCGTTGGTCTAGTGGTTTAAGTACCGGGCCGTGATCTCGGGGTCCCGGGTTCGATTCCTGAGTTGAGCAAAAGTATGTAATGTTTCAAATTTTTCGAACGTAGCGTACTATTAAGTACGAGTATTCTATGACGTAGCTTGGCTTTGCGATCACCAATCTGCATTAGGCAAGCGTGGTGATTAAGCCTAATCCCATAGTAGTAGTGATAACTTGATGGAAGCCTATGCCCTGCAGTGGTAACGCCAAAGGTCGTGGGTTCGATCCCCACCCTGGACAAACATTCGTGTGATGAACACTTGTGTTTGTCCAATGTCTGGGTGTATATAATGTATTAAGTATTATATTTGTGATCCTCTGTTGTCTGATATCTGTAACACAAGTGCTTAAGCTACTATTACGGAGTCAAGGTCAATGTATGAGTTGGTGTGAATTTCATGCCACGTCCATATCATAAACGATTTTAGTTTCTATACCGGGTTCTATACGTGAGTTATCTACAAGCACGTTCGTGGAATATACTTCTACAATGCCAAACCCTTCGTTTTGCGGTTGAGTAAAAACTCTACCTACCTTCCGAGGTAGCCTTGTACCGAATTGCTGCTTCGCGTGGCGAGAGGCAAGCCGAATGTCTGACAATAGATATGAATAGCTTCGATAAGGCACACTCATGCGCACGAAAAATGTTAAGTTGTTGCTAGAGAAAATATTAACAAAATGTTCTGTAGCCTTACCATGAGTTTGAAATACTATCCTCGCTATCGAAAACTATCGCTTTGTCTCTTTCATTGTGATGCATTTGAAAGAGACAGCGAATAGTTTACGTTATGTCAGTTTTCGATGTCAACTCATGGTAGCGCTACTGTACGCTGCGCTGGTTTGAAAATTGGTTGTAGTTTTTTTGGCACGATGGTAGAATTGCATACTTTAGATGGTTGCAGGTGTCTATGGGCGGCGGCCATCGCTTATCATTAGGTGATCCGTTTGCTTGACTGCCCACCTATCACATAAAACAAAATTTGTTTGTGAAAGTCGGGTTATGGGACAATTCGCCTGAAAAAATCTCGTCCGATAATTTCGAGAGTTTTTAGCCGGTCACTTTTTTAACCTAACCTAACCAATATGTTTGTGATGACAATACTGACTTAACTCTTCTAAACGAGAATATCCCTAAGACCTTGTTGCAGTGGGCACAGCTCGAATATTAATGGCTACGTACGTATCTCTATCTTATCATGACAAAAAAAAATATTTCTGAATGACTTCACCTACGTTCACACATCTATTTGAATAACCTTCTTAGCTCTCTGTGAAAAAGAAATTGATTTACACCACTCCAGTTTAATTACGACAAAAAACGAAGGAAAGACAAAAAATAACACGCAATATCTGCACATGATGCACAACATTCAATGCAAATTCTTATTGATACCGACTTTGCGACCGACTCGGCTAAGCGTAGTGTTGGACGCCCTGCGACAAGATGGGGTGATGACATTCGAAGGCTGGCTGGTGTGGGCTGGATGAGAGTGGCCGAAAATCGGGAGCGGTGGCGTGCATTAGGGGAGACCTATGTCCGGCAGTGGACAAGGGTTGCTGATGACCGACTTTGCGATATTCTTGCTAAAGTCACTAAGGTGATGTAAGTCGTGAATTTTACTAAAATTGCCGAAGTTTAAATATTTTTTTCTATTAGGTAGATTAATAATCAAATACTTGTCGAACATACATTCATTTGTAGCGAAGAATCAAGCTAACAGTTACAATGCAGAGTGAAGTTACTTAAATTAGCCTATTCTGTATAAATAAAATATATATAAAAAAAGTTTTTTTTTCGACCAATGGCCATTGAAGTGTATCAGCGAAATATCGGAAACAATAAAAGTAAATGTTAGCAATATCCTGTAAACAGCTAAGTATTCTAAAGTTTTTATGATATTATTGGCAACACTGGAATTTTATATAGTAGACGAGTCGAAACAGGAAAGCGAACCCCGGACTTCGAAGCGACAGCTTGGGACTCAACTGGGACTAAACGCTGATGATGATAATGATGTTTATCAACTGATAGTTATCTGGTAGAGACCGCTACCAGTGATAAGACCGTCTAAATTGTAGAATGAAAATCAACCGTGGGAGATCTATGCTTCGGCATGAATGGGCCGAAGGACCACGGCCACACAGAAAACCGACTTAAACAGCGCCTGCGCTGAGTTTCGCCGAGTGCGTGAAACGAGGTTACTGGTTGGCAACTCACTTGTGACTCTCGGTGAGGTATTGAAGGTGTCTATGGCCGGCGACACATGTGATCCTTGCTTGTCTGCCACCTACCAAATAATAAAAAAAGAAAAGTCTGTACCTATAACTTTTAGGTTTTCTTTGTTTTACTTTAAATATCTGTCTCCATATTATAATACTAGCGGCCGCCCGCGACTTCGTCCGCGTGGAAAAGTACCTTTTTAACCCCTTACAACCCCCTTTTCGCAATAAAAAGTAGCCTATGTTCTTTCTCAGGGTCTAGATCATCTGTATGCCAAATTTCATTTAATCCGTTCAGTAGTTTTGGCGTGAAAGAGTAACAGACAGACAGACAGACAGACAGACAGACAGACAGACAGACAGACAGACAGACAGACAGACAGACAGAGTTACTTTCGCATTTATAATATTAGTTAGGAAGTTAGGATTGAGGTCAGTACTTTCCCAAACCAAAGTGTTACCATCGGAAACCAAATAACAAAGTACATGATCTCCCATCCTTCAATGTTGCAACACCACAAAAAACGCGTATTAATTAGTAAAGATAATAAACTTCGAACATGGCCGCTCGCGTGCTAGCCGTTTTTATGTTCAAAATATTGAATTGGACACGGTTTTCCTTTACCAATTTTTATGGATACCGCTAGGTGAGGCCGGTTTTTTGGGTTCCGTTGAGAATCACTACTCAATTAGGTAGGTGCCTAAAATAATGCTACAAGAGATTAGTGACAGCAAATCGTTTTGGGAACTGACTTTTCAGACCTTTCTCTCCCATAACGCGTAATGCCTAGCACTAGTGAAGGGTACCGGAGGTCCAATTTTGGGGAAAGGGGGTTAAAGGTTGACAACGCACTTGTGACACTACTGGTGTTGCAAGCTATCGCTTATCAGGTGATCCGTCTACTGGTCTGCCACCTATCACATATTAAAAAAAGCCTAGGTACGCTTCAAGATTTGAAGAAGTCTGGTAATTACAATAAAACGACTGCTATCTGACCTTCGCAATCCTTAGACAGCGAATCTGACCAATAACAGGAATTATCCATCCCAATAATTTCCACAGAGAACTCCACAGTTTAAGATTTTTTTCTCCAAAACTGGCAGTTTTCCCCAAGATAAAAATCTAGTAGTATACGGAATCATTTCTCAGAATTAAACACTGATCTTGTCCAACTTTTTCAAGTTGTTTTTCTAGTCTTGTATTTTCATAGATTATGGAACTCCAAGGCGGAACTATTCTATATGTATATGTACATGTGTATAATATACATGCGGTAATCATCGCACGAAATTTGTGAATATAACGGATCGTTTTTGATTTCGAATGTTGTGGAATGTTTCGACCAAATTTCTGATTGAATAACCTATGGTCATTGTGTCGAATTAAAAGGTTTTGCCCAAATTCCGAATGGTTGACCGGATCAGCAATATTTTGAAACCAGAATGAAGAGATTTCTACGAAGGAATTTAGTTGTCAATTCAAGAAACCTGATTTGCAATTAAATATATTAATTTGCACAATTTTATGGTGGTAAGTTACATTGGCCTTTTAACCCTTAACCAGGCATAAGACATATTTTTTTTCAACCTTATCATAACTGCATAAAGTTCAAAATCTGGTGGTCTCATATGGTACATAGCCTGGTTAATGGTTAATGTATAATGTATCATCATCATTTCCCTGCCCTGTTTCCAGGTTATCTGGGGTCGGCGCAGGTGCATCGACCTCCCCGAGTGGCCCTTTCAGTTGTATTTTTGCCTCTGTGGTGGGGGCTGCAACTGAAAGGGTCCGGTGTCCCCCGGGCAACGGCGGGTGGTAATGCGCCCACATTGCCACTCGCCGGCTAACGGATGCACACATCCGGCGGACCGACCCCGATGCTGCGGACCGCGCTCAGCGCACACCGCTCCGGGGTCCTTTGTCGTCGCGCCGAGGGCCAGAGGACCGGCCTCCTTTCACAAACCGTAGCACAATAGGGCCGGGCACGGAGGCTGCCTTCGCATCAGGGCCCCCTTTCTGCCGTGGGTTGGCGCTAGGGGGCTTGGCACCCGCTGTCGGGCGCTTTGGCGTGCGGCGGGCCGGTTCCCGTGTGGTAGGTTTGTGTTGGGGCCTTTTTGTTCTCTGGCCTAGTGGTGGCCCTGTCCGGCCTCGCCTGCGCGGGTTGCGCAGACATGCGAGCGCATTTTGTCTTGGGCCCCACAGGGTTGTTACGTTCCCTTTCGGGTGTATGGGCGCCTGTTCGGGAGCGTTTCCCGCCTTTATGGTGGGTGTCGTGGTGGGTGCGGTGGAGCCCCACAGCCAGTGGGGTTGAGCCGTGACCTACCAAACCCGTTTTTCCCCTGTCCGGCGTTCGTTTCCGCAACCCAGCGGCGACGTTCGTTCGGGCAGGCTACGGGTAGTGTTGTCAAGTCTGTGGGTGCCCTCTCCTTTCTCTGCCCTGCAGCCAGCAGGGTGGGGTCTGTGAGGGGGGCTCGCAGTCGCCTCTCTCCGGAGTTCTGGCGTTGCACGCCAGCAACGTCGGGGCTTCCGGGGAGGGTGAGTGGAGGGCTGTGGGAGCTAAGCCCTAGGCCCCGATTGCCGGGGTTTGTGTCGGGAAGAGGCCGTGCTGGCGAGCCTCTCGCTCTTCGAGGGTGTGCCGCGTAGAGAGCCTGCTGGCGGTTCACGTAGCCACCCCACAACGAGCGTGCAGGGAATGCCCCAGGGAGTTTTAGTGGGTAGGCCCCCGGGCGGACCCCGGGGGAGAGCCCCACACTACCCGGCCGTCTCCCAGCGGCCGGGTGTGCATAAGGCGGCGCCGACGACCGGCGCCGGCGTCGGCTCCTTTTGAGCCGGCGGCATTTCTCCCTGGGAGAACAAAAAAAAAAAAAAAAAAAAAAAGTATGTTTTCTTATGTAAGATTTAAATTTATTCAAAAATCTAAAACTTTATTTGCCTATTGCCGAACATAGCTGAAGTGTTAAAGACATAGGTAAAGTTGTTTCCAACATCTAAAGTTGTTGCCAACATAATAATATTATTATAGTTGTTGCCTGCATAACTAACGTTGTTGCCAACGTAGCAATGTCATCTGCTGTGTAAATGTAAGGTCTGTATGCACTTTTAAAATGGAAAATTAAAAATACTTTTTGCCACAAAACTTTCCAATGAAATGTGAAAGAATATTTTGAAATATTACTTTTAATATTTACCATTTCATTTCAACCTTAGACAATTATTTCCGACAAATAATGAACGATTGCAAAAACTTTGACATATGTACTTATTACCGACATAGCATGAAACAAAGCAAAAAAAAATTAAATGCACAAAGTCACCCCTGTGATGTGCGCTTTTAATTGGCACTCTCTGCTCTATGGTCGAGTCGTTCTAGTTTCGTATTCTCTATGGTTTCCACAAATTGCTACTTGTGTGCGGTTTCTTTGCTGCATTTTCTATCAATGCTTCGCTTTTAATTAAGAAGTACTTTTTTAATGTCATGTTAGGGTTTTTAAATATGAGTTGTATAAGACAAAGAAACACTATGATCTTTTTAGAGCTTAGTTTTGTCGTTTTTATAAAGGACTATTTTTATTTATTAATGGACAATAGAATATCCTTTTTTTACATTTATTAATAAATAATTATGATTTTAAGCGTTTATGAATGTTTTAAACACGCTATGATTTTTTTATGTGCTATATTCACTTGTAATATTATTATTTTGTACCCTCATTCGACGCGACTTTTTTATCTTTATACTTGGCTAATGTTTCTGCACTCCTGTAGCTGATATCCATGGGCGGCAGTATCACTTACCAAATAGGCGACCCACCTGCTCGTTTGTCTTCCGATCCTATTATAATAATGTCTTCGGCTAGTACGTACAAACATATATTTATTATTTATTTATTTTTAAGGAAACATACAGCTTCTTATGTACTACATCATAAATTTAACTTATAATAGATAATACATTAGCAATTAATAGTTTTCAAAGCTATGTTATATATACACTAATGAAATGTTAAAGTGCACTAGTGTGTGTGCAGACACAACACTCTCTATCCCCTTACCCTCATATTTCGATGGGACACCAGTGTGACACGACCAGGGCATCAAGCGCAAGACCAACGGCTTAATTTTCTGAGGCACGGGGTACAAGACTGCCAACTTCCAGTTGGGCTGACACTGAGAATTTCTGAACAGAACGACTCAAGTACAAATTTTTGGCATGACCCGGGATCCCAAGCGCAGTCGTCGCTTTAAAGTGGGATCTACTACTCGCTACGTCATCGATGCAGTCCTATAAACCGTCTCTAGCTATAAGGGGGACTATAAACAGTATTTCTTGCCTTGTCAATAGTTTCTAAATCATCATATAACGACGTTGCCACTGACCTCTATCGGTAACCCCTTTGTTCCCTCACATTTGGGACGATTCCCATTTCTTTTGAGCGAACTCACTGTGACCAGCCAACCTTGCGACGCCAGTGTATTGAGGGGCAGTAAAGAAATATCTGAAGCTTAAGCGTGATAAGACCGCTGAAATTTCTGTAATTGTCTTTTAGCTAGCTCTTAGAAGTTGTGAATTTTGTACAATAAAGTATATCTATCTTATTCTAATAAATGGCTGATAAAAGTAAACTATTAAATTGTCCTACTGCATGACAAAGGCCTCCATCATAGAAATCAAGTCAGCTACTATGATGGGATTAGGCATAATCAGCACGCTTGCCTAATGCAGATTGGTGATCACAAACCCAAGTTATGTTTGAAAATAAAAACCTAATAATAAAAAAAACACTTGCTTAAAAATTATATGATGAGCACAAGGATCACCAGTGGAGTCACAAGTGTGTTACCATTGCTGCTAACCTCTCTCTTTCCTTTCTCAATCAACTTCTTAAGATTGTAATTTAGAAGTAGTTTAAAAGTTTGTCAATCAACTTCTTAATTTTTCTTAAACATTTTAATCCAGCTTAGCAAAGATAGCTTACTGCAGCCAACTAAATTGTGTCCAAGTCTGTCTTTAATGAATACTTAATAGTATTTTATGGGGTACCAATTATTTATGAGCCTCTTAATATGTTCCCATGGTCCGTCCCGGATCAGTGGTTACGGTGTACGTGCCATGCTTCTGTAACTCAGGGCCCGGGGTTCGAAATGCAAATTGTTCTTTGATGTGAATGATTCGATGGGTACGGTTTTTTGAAAATCTTCAATGAAGATACAATAGCAGGCATTTATATTGGCTGACTGCAAAAAAGGTGGTATACAATCCGTATGTACGGTGGCCTGCACATCAAGTTACTACAATCTGTCAAATTTCTTCAATCGAACCTCACTTTTATGTCAAACGTGTTTGGTTCAATATCAACTGAGGAAATTTGACAGATTGTAGTAACTTGATGTGCTGGCCACTGTACAAGACAAGCAGCCATACCTCCACCAGCCCATGGTCCTTCCTACCGTCTCGGCATACGGACCGAATCTTGGGAGACGCTCACCAGGTACTTGCTAAGGGCTCTTTCCCCGGTGCGGTCAGCCATACCTGTTGGGCACACATTTTCTCAACTGATATGGAACTAACTAGGCTGGCGCAGCGGCCCAAAGTGAGTCTTGGCCTCCGATAATAAGAGCCTCCATCTAGGTCAGTCCTGAGCCACCTCCAGCCAGTCATCAGCCTGGATTCCACGACAATCTTTCTCAACTTCGCTGGCTCGGCCACCTCGAGAGATTGGGAGAAGATCGTTTGGTAAAAAGAGCCTACCTGATACGGCTAAAGACCAAAATGGCTGGTCGAAGGCCAGTTGACCGTCCAAGGTACCGCTGGAGGGATGAAGTTGATAAATATTATGGAAGTAAATGTCTTCAACATTATGGTGACGAGAGTTTGGAAACCATGCTTCAGGATTTGAGGAGTTTGAGTAGTTGCTGTTCGCATGTCGAGCAAAAAGTATGTTTCGAATTTTTCGAATATAGCTCGGGTTTGTGATCACCAATCCGCATTAGGCAAGCGTGGTGATTAAGCCTAATCCCATCATAGTAGCGATGACTTGATTTCTATGATGGAGGCCTTTGCTCTGCAGTGGGACAGTGGATACTTTTGTTAATAAGTCTGCAATGATGCATTGAAGCTACAAATTACTGCAAAACATCGTTTATTTTACAATATAATGCATGCACATAAATTTACATGTTTTACTAAACATTATTCAGATTTTTATTGATGATTTCATTGGTAGAAACTTAGTCACAATTCTCCTTATTAAAAAACGATGAATAAAGTTAGTCTTAGTTTAAAAAGAATGCTGTCACTTTCATAAAACTGACAAATAAAAGTGACAGCAGTTTTAAACTGCCAAGACTAAAAGGTCCATAGTTTTTCTGATTGGGAATCGAACCCACTACCTTTAAGAATATGAGGCATGGTTACTTCATTAACAACTGTGATGTCATCAGTTTTCGTAAAAATGTTGAGAAATAAGTGTGAATCGGTAAAAACCGTTTAGAAGATATGGTGACAAGAAAAATTCTGTGAACCTTAACTTGTACCAATAGATGGCTCTGAAAGTCGAATACATCGCGTAAGTGTTTCGTGTTTTCGGTTTAATAATAAGCCTTAATATGAACTATGAGATTAAGCACTTCACAAATAGCATAGATTTGTATAAGTAGTTTTAATTGTGCATTTCCTTTTACAATTAACCAAAGTGTTAGAATAATATTTACATATTATTAACTATAATGAATAAGATGTCAGAATAAACATCAAATCACGTTAAATGGTAATAATTTTCAATAAAAATTTACACCAATTAGTAGTTTCTAAACATTATTATTAAGAAGATCACCAATCAACACACACAAACAAAAAAAAAGCAAAAAACTTGACCCAACCAGCCGACCTTACATTCAGCTTAGGCGCCGCGTGCGAGCGAGAAAGAGCGACAGAAATCAATAAGAGGAAAAAAGACAAGAACAGCTGGAGTAATTAACACAAAGACTTGCCGAAGAGGTTAATTTTTTTTATGGTTCTTTCGGATCATTTGTTTTAATGTTCAAAACATTGTCGGGTTTCGTTCTGTGAGAAATGGGTTCCTAAATGAACCGTGAACTGTGGTACTGATTACCATTTGGAAAGGGTACAGACAGCGTCAGATCAAGTTAGCCCTTAGGACAATGCGGAAGACGAAAGGAATCCACCCTTACACTGTGGAAGTTCCACCAGCTCGTACTAAGCGTTTCGCTTCTTCTTTTTTGGTATGAACTGCTAAGGAATGGAACAACTTGCCGGCTTCTGTGTTTCCAGAGAGCTACAATTTGGGTGTCTTTAAGTCGAGAGTGAATAGGCTTCTTCTGGGAAAGCACGCTACATCTTAGACCTCATTGTCACTCTCCATCAGGTGAGATGAGGTCAAGTGCAAACCCATCTTATATTATAAAAAAAAAACCCTCTTCAGAGCGAAAATAGCACTTGTACCTCAGACATAAATTACTCAGTTTGAAAATACTTAGACGTGACGTCACGCCATGATACTGACAAGCGTTTTCGCGCCGGTTTTAAAAGTCGACAGAGAAAGAGATTTTTTTTTTTAATTAAGTTAGTACATAATTAATTTTTTTTCGTGTAAAAATAGACGTAAACCTTCATCATAAAAAGAATTTTAAAAAATTGTTATCATGTCTATTCAATACTCTGACTGGCAATCATCGTAACTGCCTATAGACAACAAGACCAGTATTTGCATAATAATATTCATGACGTTAGGCATTTTGCATTTGATTAACTTCAATACTAGTTTTAACGCTGTTAAAGCTAGCTAAACCTGAAGGAATCTTTTTGTGGTCAACAATTGCATAGCTCACGGTGACATTGAAGGATGACCCTTCTTATAACCAACTTTTTTTCCCAGGGGAAATCATCATGGCCTTCACACCACACACCACCTTGTCACATGTGGGTGACAAAGGGTGTGGGACCCTAAAAACACACCTGCTTTTGATGACCCAGGTGAAATGCCGCCGACCCGAAGTGGAATAGGCGCCTTATGCACACCCGCCGGCTGGAAGACCGACGGGTAGTGTTGGGCTCTCCCATGACTGGGACGTCAGCTAATTTGAGGCCGGTCAATAGGCATACCAACTTCAACTCCTGGGGCTGTTCCCAGCTTATCTAAGGCTACGGGGCGGGATACGGACTTGTAAAGCGAACCCTGGCACCGCGTCCCACCTATGGACAGCGAGACACGCCAGCACGGCCTCTTACCAACGCCCGGAGCTAAAAGCCCCAGAGGCAGCTCCCACTGGCATCAAAAATGAACAGATTTTTCCAGTATGTTCTCTACCACCGCTAAGCTTAAGTACTTACTCCGATGGCTCAGCGACCCAAATTGTGTCTTGGCGTCCGATACCAGACTCCTCTACTGGTCCCGGTCATTTGGTATCACGCCATTCACCGACTCGTAGCTTATTCCAGTAGTATCATTCCAGCGGTATCAGAGTACTGCCAAGTTAATGAAAAAAAAATGGGAGAGCCAGAGGTGCAAGCCCGGATTCAAACCTACCTCCCAATATCTATCTGTACTATTTATAAAGAGATAACTTCTATAGACAACGACAAGGCTTACCTATAGGTAAACCGAAAACACGAAACGCTTGCGCGATGTAGTTTAGCACAGCGCCATCTATTTCATTTCTGAATAACGGTCCCGAAGCGAAGTGAGGGCGGGCCACTAGTAAATAACTAAATTCACACAACATCCCTACAATGATCTGGCTCCAATGACATTCCACCTACAATGGACTTCGCATCTGCGCCTTGTGAACGGAACTTGAAAATTATGCCTAGGCATACTTTTGATAAGTCGTGTGTCAATGATAACTATGGAGTCGCTCTTTTGTTAGTTTTTTCACTCGAGCGAGATTATGGCAGGTCACTAACTAATTTACGATAACTGTTTTTTTTTAGCTTTCCACTACCTACTTCCATGAGATTATGAGAGAGAAGTGGCGCAAGTTAGTTGTAATGGAAAGTTTTCAGATTCCAGTTTTTCCCATTGATATCATTAAAATAAAATTATTACGCACAAAAAAAGTAATTTTATTTTCGCAATAACAAACCCTTTTATTTTATAATGGGAAATGCACAAAAAGTAACTATACTCTAAACTGGAATTCAAGACCAAAAAATCTACGATAGATACGTCACTGTCAAATCTGTTAAAGTCACTTATGTCATTTTTAAGTGACGTTTTTTAGGTTTCGCCAACCTTTTTAGCATTATTTTTCTCATTTAGCAGACTAAACTGTCAAGTTTCCATACATTGTTAAAATGTTGTAGGTAGATACTAAATGTTATTAACAGCTGAAGTATAACAAGCGCAATACCATCTTTGATAACTAAAAATACGGATGGTTAAGTTTTTATAAAAGGGTCTTGTATTTACGTGAAAAAAAGTAATTACAATATTTTTTTTTAATTATAGATTCAAAATTACCCATAAATAAATTATATCAGCGATTGTTTTTAGAAAAAAGGGGTACACTATGGTACAATTATTTTATTGCAGTAGCAACATTGTAGTAGATTTTTTGGCTCTTGAATTCCAGTTTTGGGTATAGTCAGGGTGTATAAATGTAAACATTTACATCCCTTTAACCACGTGTTCTATCAACCATTCTGAACAACATTTGTTCAACAACTTTTCCAAATTCTTCGAAAAATTTTATGCCTCCCCCCCATACAAAATGACCAAGTCACGTGACCGACTTTGTATGGAAAGATGAAAAAATTTTTATGCGAATTTTCAAAAGTCATAGCATAAAATGTTGTTCAGAATGGTTGGTAGAACACGTGGCTAAAGGGATGTAAACGTTCACAGATACACCCTGTATATACATATAAAAATATAATTAAATTCAAATGAGTGCACGCAAACCTATAAAATACCTATAGTAGATGAAATAAATAATAAGCGTTGCGACTCCGTGTATTCCTTGCTCTGAACTTTTCCGTAAATCACCATATGCAGCTTCGATTGACACGTAGTTATACATTACTACTTTAACTGTCAAGATGTTTCCACATGCAGGTTTGTAAACAGCAGTGTATACACAGATCAGTTGAAGCTTAATAAGGTGAAATTTGGAGCATGTGCCATCTTCGCGCTTGGTTAATGTATGGCGTTGCTATGTCCATTGTAGGTGGAATGTCATTGTCTGGCTCCGTATAAAGTAGCTTAAGCACTGAGTTACAGATATCAGACAACAGAGGATCACAAATATGTATAATACTTATATACATATTTATCACCCAGACACTAAACAAACACAAGTGTTCATCATAAATGTTCATATCCACTAAGGTTCACGATCTAGTGAAGGTCGCGGGAGTCCCTTGGATGCGGGTGGCACAGGACCGATCTGTGTGAAGAACTTTGGGGGAGGCCTATGTCCAGCAGTGGACGTCTATTGGCTGAAATTATGATGATGATGACTAAGGTTCAGTCTCTAATAAGAAACATTACGTGTTTGGAAATACTTGGAAATAATGGATTTGTCAAAATTTTTGTCCATTACAAGGTCGCAAATTGGCACATACTGAATCAGAAAACGACATAATAGTTTTGACATCAATATTCTTAGAAAACAGTAAAAAATATCTTATAATTGTTGTTGTGTAACTTAAATGCGATGGATTCGTTAACGCATTTTATGGAGATGCGTACGCGCCGACTATTCGGCCGTTTCGGAGTAGTGAGGGCTCTAACATCAGTTAGGGCTATAGTTATCGATAAAACTTTTTCTTTTTTTTTTTGCACAAAAGGGCTGATGCAATTCAAAGCTTAATTTTAGTAAGTACCTACTTATTTAGTGGTTTCTAGTGTGCAAATTTGGTGTTATTTTGTGCAGTGAAATGCCGCATAGAGACATTAATATTATCGTTGTATTGTTTCGTCTTTAACACTGTTACTTATTGTGTGTCGAGTGAGCTGTTACGTGAAGAACTTGCTTTGACATAATGGTCTCAAAACCGAATCCGTAAGTCGATAAATCGTTAAACCCCGACGTTTTATTAAGTGACCGTGACTTTGACTGACTTTGACAGTTGACTACCCACATTATAATCAATAATTTCTCTTGAAATTGGCGAGATTATCCTCCTAAGGCTGCTTTTCCACCAGAGCTGTGCGAGGTAGCTAAGCGGTGTGCGAGGAAAAAATCCACCAATAGCTGAGCGAGGCTAGGAAAATGAAATGATTCTATTGGTGGATTTTTTCCTCGCACACCGCTTAGCTACCTCGCACAGCTCTGGTGGAAAAGCAGCCTAAAGAAGGGTAGCGCCATAATAAAAAAAACACCGTGTAGATGGACCTCAGTTCTATACGCCATCTAGCGGTGAACAATCCCCTATTTGTCACTTGTCGATATCATCTATAGTACCTACGCAATCTAGTGGATTCACACAATCCCCCATTTGTCATTTGTCGATATCGGTACTCTACCATCCTTGTCTCGCAAGCTCTGACCCACCCACTCCCACAGGGTCATCAGAGGTCAGTGTCTGTGGGTTTTCTTTTAAACAATTTAGCCGTTCCGCTCAATTGGGTCCAATGAGCCTGATCGAAGATACCAGTTGACATTGCAGTCTGGAATGTCAGTTTGGAATCCCATGTGGGTTTAGTTTTAGGTTTGTTTATTTGCTAGGTGGCAGAGCAGACGGATCGCCTTGGTGTAAGCGATTGCCGCCGTCCATAGACAACTTCAACACCAGTAGAATCTCTAGTTGCGTTAGCCAACCTTTTTAACCCCCTTTCCCCCCAATATCCGGTACCGGCCTCAGTCACTTACTTAAACCACTAGACTAATAGGGCGTTCGATAATGTCAATAGTTTAAGTAGGTAGTACCAGGCCGTGATCTCGGGATAAGCAAAAGTATGTTTCGAATTTTTCAAACATAGCTCGGGTTTGTGATCACAAATCTGTACAATCTAATGCATGGGGATTAGTTACCTAAGCCTAATCCCATCATAGTAGCGATGACTTGATTTCTATGATGGAGTCCTTTGCCCTGCAGTGGGACAGTACTTATATAGCTGATACTTTACTTTTTTGTCAATTTTCAGCTTTTGTTTTCGGATACATATACTTTTTATTTTAATTCCTTTGTTCTTTTGTGCAATAAATTAATCTATTCATCATGCAATATTTATTAGATCTCTTAGTAATTTGTAATTTTACACACTCTGTACACATGATTATAAGCTATAAATGATATGCAATCAGATAGTCATATTGATGATATTATTTATCGGAAGCCCCAGTCAAGCAGAACAATTCGCTCTACATCCTTATTACAATGGCTTAAGTGTCATAATTGAAGCTAATTAAACTGTCAATGAGAAATGAAGACTGTATTTGAATGGAAGTAGTCATGTGAATGAAAGTATTTAGAATCATTCAATGTGAATGAAGTTTATAAATTTCATACATTAATTTAAAGTTTTTCTATATTTCTCAAGGGAAAATCGCATACACGGTACCTTTAATAACCTAAAAACAACTGTCAATTAGAACTCAAAAAATCGGTCAAGTTTTTGTCGGATCATGTACTGAGGGTTCCGTACAATTTGATTGGAACCCTAAAGTTAGTTTGAGGTAATGAGGAAAATTACGTGAAAAATGATTCTTGAAAACGTTTCATGTCATCGAGATTGTAAAACAAAAGATAGTAAATTATTAATCAACAAAAAAGTCATTGCTTTTTTCACAATTGGCGAATATTTTTCTAATTTTTCAAACATAAGTTCGAATTTGTGATGACCAATCCGCATTAGGCAAGCGTGGTGATTAAGTCTACTCCCAGTATAGTAGCGATGACTTGATTTCTATGATGGAGGCCTTTGCCTTGCAATGGGATAGTATACAGGCTGATACTTTTTTTTTACTTCATGTATTAACATTATAATTTCTTTGTTCCAGGCTCTACAAGCGGCGAGATACCCCAGTTGACGCAATCGTTCAAAATTACCCGAATTCAATCCCCCAACAGCAAACCTCCACCCTGAGTTTCTCAGATCCCTTCGGGCCTCCCCAGTCTTCAGACGGGGGGGGCCCGTCGACCCCTCAACCCGCTATGACCACCCAAGACGCACTCGACCATCAGCACCACCACCTAGGGGGTTCTCAGACACCCCACGACATATCCAACTCGGCAAACTCAACACCTACCAATGTATCCTCGAAATCCGCTTTTATAGAACTCCAGCAGCACGGTTATGGCCCTTTCAAAGGGGGTTACCAGCACCCCCACCACTTTGGGTCGCCGGGGGGGCAGCAGAACCCCCACGAGGCGTCTGGGTTTCCCAGTCCTAGGTCGTTAGGGTATCCCTTCCCTCCTATGCATCAAAATACCTATGGGTACCATTTAGGGTCCTACGCTCCCCAGTGTGCAAGCCCGCCTAAAGATGGTAAGTTTTTTTTTACATATTTTTTTTACTGCCACAGACTCACATAAAACCTCAGTTTGGCCATACTTTTTAAATGTTATTCTTAGAAGAACCAGTAGATAACATAAATGTACGTTTTTAAAATTCATAACTGGTGTATGGACTTTAAATCCACAGTTTTTTTTATTGAATTCTTAGTAGAAAGGCAGTTTTGTATTGGGGTGTGAAGTATTTTGCGAAACTCGATTTCATGAACGAAATTGCTAATAGTAATATCAGCTATTACTGGGGTTTCCTCTATGGTTTTCTATAAGACTAAATTGTTAGGACTGGTTAGAAAGAAGCAATTTTAACAGTCTTTTAGGTATTTAAAAAGGTATAAAATTACACATCTTTGCTGGCAACTAAAAAGTTATTAGAGAATAAATAAATGTCATTTTGTATTTGAAAATGGAACATCTCACTAACGGAATTGAGTAATTTCTTTTTCATAACCTACAATAACTGACACATTTAAAAGTAAGTATAGGCTTAAGTAATCAAAATTACAAGTAGTTACAGAAATATATTATACACCGCTGTTATTCTAGCGTGAAAAAATAAATAAGTAACTTTTTAAAGCGTCCAAAGTTATAATTTTGTCGAACGTATGACACAACTTTTTTATTCCTTTTTTTGATTTTTTACACGAAATTACCGTGGAGGTGTGAGTCATTATTAAAGGTTATGGAATATCTGATTAGATAATACGGAGGCGTCAACCTAAAACTTTATGCGCGGGAAAAAAGAAAATGATCTTTGTGAATATTTTAGTTGTCTATGGTAACTTTTAGAGGGCCATTTTTGTCGTTTACACTCTCATTTTACTATTTTATTGTTTTATAATATATTATATTATTTGACTTTAACTCTCAATATTTTTTGATTGCCCTAGGCAAAAGTCGGAACTAGATAGATAGATAGATATTCTTTATTGTACAGAAATAGAATACACGTCATACTATGCTATTTCCCTTACAAGTGTCAGTGTTTTTGATGATTTTCCCATAGAAAAAACGATGTACATACAGCTATACACCAAAGTATACAAAACTGTCAAATTTCTTCAATCGACTCTCATCTTACTGTCATACACATTAGGTTGAATATCAATTGAGGTAATTTGACAGGCTGTGGTAACCTGATGTGTGGCTGACTGTACAACGCCTCCCTGTCATTGTCACTAAGTGACCTTTTCATCCTATTCCTATACTAAGGACACCTTGAAACCTTAATCATACCATCTCTTTCTAAGCCAACTAAACGACTGAGAAAACAGAACAGTTAAATTAAGAAGAGTATTCAAGCGTGAATTAATCAAATAATATGCAATTAATGGATTCATAGGCATTTCATAAATAGCGGGCGGGGAGCAAAAAATTTTCCGGCTGCCTACATTGTGTCAGTTACATCATCGTTTCGATACAAAGTAAGTAAGTAAGTAAAGTAGCTCGTAATGACGTTAAAACATGCATTTATTAGGTAATTTGCGATTCAAATAATAACTTTGTTTAATGGCTTAATGAGAGATGAGCCGCGGCATAGTTATATAGATTTTATTGGGAAAATATAAGAACAACTCGCGGAACACTCAAGGAATATGTCGCTAGTTTTTTCAAAGAAAATTGTCAAAGCCACTTTCCATCTCCCACATTACAAATTCAGTCGCTTCGTGTAAATGCACTTCAAAACGTCAAAACAACGTCGACGATCCAAACTAGAAAGGTGTTTTAATATTTAAAAACCTCCTTTGCCGTACAATTTAGCTAGCGGTGAATTTTTCAACGCGCCAACCCTGACGACACATTAAAATTTCAAGTGGACATTCGAACGTTCGAAATTTGAATTCGGAATGACATCGAATCGAACATTGTTGGAAACTAAAATCAATGTTTGTGAAACGAAATGGCAGGATTGTTAGTCGCCATTTTGGATTGGCATTTGAAATTAAAATGACTTCTTTTGCTAGAATTTTTTATCCGTGAAAATCTATTGAATCTCAAATTAATTTAAAGTTTTTAATCAATCAGTACAAAGGACTTTTACCAAAGTCATAAATTCTGTTTATCTTTAAGATTGTAAGAGCCAGATTCAAAACCCACAACTAGGGTAACCGAGATAGTGATTGCCCAGTGTACAGTGAATGCCCGAATTAAGGTTAACATACATTTTAACTTATTTTCAAAGGTGTAGTTTTACATTAAATCCGTTAAATAACACTAGGATACTGTTAACTAGAGTTCTAAATAAGACATTTGGCAAAATTTTCAATAAAAATATTGTAATGGCAGTTTTTGGACAGCGGGTGTCCGTCACTTCAAAAAATGCGAATTCCTTACAGAATTTGTTAAGGATACAGTTTTGTAGTTTTGAAGTTTGTATCACTTTAATTTTCTTTTTTGAGCGTTAAAGCACAACGACGTGTTAGTTAAAGCTTTAATGTTTCATTCGAAGCAGTTATCGCGGCGAAATTTTATTCCATTAAGTATTTTAAGAGGGTGGGCAATCACTGTACCTAAAATATGACAAATTCAGTTATTGCCATACCAGAATTCAGTTATTGCCATGGGTATGAGACAGTGATTGCCCGGGTAGGTTTTTACTAAATCACGTGAGGGATATAATAATCGAACCGAATATTTTCTTTATATCCTGTATCTTTCTTTATATCTAGGTCTAGGTACAAGGAGTTTCGAAAAAACTGCTTTTTACAAAAAGTTGACCTAAAAATAGGGGAAAATTTGATCTGCTACCGAAAATCTTGGAGGAAAGGTGGTAAGAAGAACAACCAAATATATACCGTAATTATATTATGTATTTTACCGTGGGAGAGCACGTTTCAGTATGAATAAGCCGGCTTAAACGGAGTGATTCTATAATCACAGAAAACCAAAATCAAGCGGCGCTAACGCGTGAGTGTACCGGAGCTGAGGCTCTATGAAGGGGGAAAAGGAGTTAAAATGTTGGCAGCGCATTTGTGATTCCCCTTGTTGTTCCGAGTGTCTATGAGCGGTGGCAATCGTTTACCATCAGGTGATCCGTATGCTTGTGAGCCACCTATCACATATTAAAATTTAATTACCAAATGATGCAGTTAGTAATAATTAGAAAAAAACTTTCAAATTTCAACTGTGGGAGAGCCACGCTTCAGCATGAATGGGCCGATTTGACCGGAGTGATACCACTGCCTCACAAAAACCAGCGTGAAGCAGCCCCTGCGCCGAGTGAGTGAGGGAAACGGAGGCCCACACCCGGGGGGAAGGGGATAAAAGGTTGGCAGCGCACTTGTGACTTCAGTGGTGTTGCAGGTGACCATGGGCGGCAGCATTGCTTATTATATATAATGTGCAGTCAAAACACGCATCACTTGATGGTAAGCGAATGCCAACGCACATACTCAACACCAGTGGAGTCACAAGTATGCTTCCAATGTTTTTAACCCCTCCCCCCTCCCCTCACCCCCCATTGGGCCTCCGACAACCTCAAAACTGTATCTACTTACCTTTTGTAAAATTGGTACATTCCATTTATTCGCTGAGATAACGAGAAACTAGATAGAACAATTTGACGATTTTACTAGATTTTGAAACTAAACGGGTTTTCTTAGTCAATGGTATCTTATTTGGATGATGTTACTGATTTCAATAGCTTAGAAATATATCTTAAACGCACAAAAAACTTACGAAAGATCTAAAATTTTAAGTATTTAATAGTATTTTATGGAATTACAACGTGCGGTATAGTTGGCAATCACTGTCTTATTTGGTTGGCAATGACTGTGTCAAGTGGGCAATCACTGTGTTTTTAGGAGATATTTTTGTTATACGTTATAATTATAAAATATTCTTTAGATGTTTGAATTATTGCTAACTTATCTCAATGCTAAACTATTAACGTTGTCAAATAATTACACTCGGATTTCTTATTGTTAAAGAAAAGGATTATATTGAAATAAAACTAGTGTCAATTTCTTAAGTGGGCAATCACTATCTCGGTCACCCTAACAGTTTAATCATCAAAATAGCCCAAAAATAAATCACTTTTAAATCAACATTGCGTGGCTTCTCAACGCAACACGAAAGCCAACTTATTTACTTCATAGATCCACCATTCTAAATTCCTTGCGGCCTAGAAAAAAAAACACGCAACGCAAAAAAAATACTAGATAACTTTTTTACACGCCAAAAATATTCGTGCAGAGGAAATTGAACACTGAATTAACGGTTTCCGACACTGGTTTTCCTCGTGTAGCGGTAATCGCACAAGGTCGAGTTTCCAATGAGAGGTTTTCCGAATGACGACTTTCCCTCGGTGGAGGTCAGGCGATTTTAACGCTTATTTATATATTTTTAGGATTTAGTTTCGTAAAATATTTAATTTTTATTGTATTTTTCCTTTTAGGTTTATAAAACCATAAAGAAAAAATAAATAAAATGAAAATGCTGCCATTTTGAAATGAAAGTGTTAACACATTTTACGTCACCTGTAAAATGATTTACTGGTGTGAAGAATTCTTGTTATTCAAGAAATGTTTTATGGCCTCGTTTGAGTACTACAATCATAATAAATTACCTTCTAATTTGGTTATTATGCCTCTTGTAGTTAATAGTTTTTTTAATGAAGTAGTTACTAGCTACCTGGTAACTACTTCATTACATACAAAATTAGTAGGGTATACCAATCTGTCAAATTTCTTCAATCACCTGAAGTGTGGTTGACTGTACAACGCCTCCCTGTCATTGTCACTAAGTGACCTTTTCATCCTATTCCTATACTAAGGACACCTTGAAACCTGTTCAATCATACCATCTCTTTCTAAGCCAACTAAACGACTGAGAAAACAGAACAGTTAAATTAAGAAGAGTATTCAAGCGTGAATTAATCAAATAATATGCAATTAATGGATTCATAGGCATTTCATAAATAGCGGGCGGGGAGCAAAAAATTTTCCGGCTGCCTACATTGTGTCAGTTACATCATCGATTCGATACAAAGTAAGTAAGTAAGTAAAGTAGCTCGTAATGACGTTAAAACATGCATTTATTGGGTAATTTGCGATTCAAATAATAACTTTGTTTAATGGCTTAATAAGAGATGAGCCGCGGCATAGTTATATAGATTTTATTGGGAAAATATAAGAACGACTCGCGGAACACTCGAAGGAATTTGTCGCTAGTTTTTTCAAAGAAAATTGTCAAAGCCACTTTCCATCTCCCACATTACAAATTCAGTCGCTTCGTGTAAATGCACTTCAAAACGTCAAAACAACGTCGACGATCCAAACTAGAAAGGTGTTTTAATATTTAAAAACCTCCTTTGTCGTACAATTTAGCTAGCGGTGAATTTTTCAACGCGCCAACCCTGACGACACATTAAAATTTCAAGTGGACATTCGAACGTTCGAAATTTGAATTCGGAATGACATCGAATCGAACATTGTTGGAAACTGAAATCAATGTTTGTGAAACGAAATGGCGGGATTGTTAGTCGCCATTTTGGATTGGCATTTGAAATTAAAATGACTTCTTTTGCTAGAATTTTTTTATCCGTGAAAATCTATTGAATCTTGAATTAATTTAAAGTTTTTAATCAATCAGTACAAAGGCCTTTTACCAAAGTCATAAAATCTGTTTATCTTTAAGATTGTAAGAGCCAGATTCAAAACCCACAACTAACAGTTTAATCATCAAAATAGCCCAAAAATAAATCACTTTTAAATCAACATTGCGTGGCTTCTCAACGCAACACGAAAGCCAACTTATTTACTTCATAGATCCACCATTCTAAATTCCTTGCGGCCTAGAAAAAAAAAACACGCAACGCAAAAAAAATACTAGATAACTTTTTTACACGCCAAAAATATTCGTGCAGAGGAAATTGAACACTGAATTAACGGTTTCCGACACTGGTTTTCCTCGTGTAGCGGTAATCGCACAAGGTCGAGTTTCCAATGAGAGGTTTTCCGAATGACGACTTTCCCTCGGTGGAGGTCAGGCGATTTTAACGCTTATTTTTATATTTTAGGATTTAGTTTCGTAAAATATTTAATTTTTATTGTATTTTTCCTTTTAGGTTTATTAAAACCATAAAGAAAAAATAAATAAAATGAAAATGCTGCCATTTTGAAATGAAAGTGTTAACACATTTTACGTCACCTGTAAAAATGATTTACTGTGTGAAGAATTCTTGTTATTCAAGAAATGTTTTATGGCCTCGTTTGAGTACTACAATCATAATAAATTACCTTCTAATTTGGTTATTATGCCTCTTGTAGTTTATAGTTTTTTTAATGAAGTAGTTACTAGCTACCTGGTAACTACTTCATTACATACAAATTAGTAGGTATACCAATCTGTGAAATTTCTTTAATTCAATTCCACTTTAATGTCAAAGGCTAATCAAATATAATAAAGGATAATCTTTAATGTAATCTTTTTAAAAAAGCAAAGTATAGCCTGTACACTATCTTACTGCAGGGCAAAGGCCTCTATCATAGAAATCAAGTCATCGCTGCTATGATAGGGTTAGGCTTAAGCAGGACGCTTAATATTTATCTAAGTTTGATATAATTATTTTCATAACCTAATATGTCCGTATAGAAAATCCGATTACATCTGATCTCAATATTAAACATAGATAATGTCTGGTTCAATCTTGCAGTTTTTTTACCAACGATTATCATCTAGTATCAAATTGTAAAATTATGCTACTGCTAATTGAGTAAGACAAATGTTGTGATGACTATTGAAATTTAAACGAATTGAGTGGAGTGACCCCACACTATATCAAATGATCCCTCTCATTACACAATTAACTTTATTATTTACAAACGACTGTAATGCTGGCTCCACTATGCGTAAGATTTATTATCCTATCGCAACACACGCAAATAACAACCTTAAACTCTACTCAGAAAGCTCACTATTCCCACATCAATTCAACATTAGCCGCCAATTCAAAAAGACCCGTGATCAAGTACTTCTAAGTACGAGAAAGGAGACAGGTAATTCTGGTCATGTGTTTGTCCTATGACATGCGAAACGCTACTTTAATACAAAGGCATACAGTTCATTATTTGCATTAAATTCCATTTTAACGACCATCGTAAATTGATACGCTTGCGTGTACTGTAACTATGTGTGAATGGATCAAGTTGGACCGGTGATTTTGAAGCGTGATGAATGTCCAATGCATAATGATCTGTCTGAGTGTGAAGGTAGTTGGCATGTAAGGGTCATATTACGTTGGCAGTTTCAGAGCAAATGTTGGCTTTGATGAAAATTTATCGATGTTGGTTCCAATGTTTGATCCAATTTCAAGATGTGTTCTTAGTTTAAATTAATTACATAGGTGAATGGAATGGCTTGAATAAGTTACTGTGGTGCTGCGTAACTTAATTTCGTTGTTGATGATTGTTTAATCTATGGTTTAATGTTGCCATAGACAAATTATGTTAGTCTGGAGGCCGTAGAGCCATAACTTCTCATTTCAATAGACACACTAGTCTTATTATGGAATCACGTTTTAGAATATCTTTAGCGTCGTTTATTTATATTTTAATTTAGATCATAAAACAGTTTATTAGGTATTCAGCATCTTTATTGATCTACTGTCTTTTTATCATAAAGTTAATATTTATAAATGCAGATTCTTAAAGAGGTTTATGAATTGCAATTTATCAATCAATTGAAAATCATAATGAAAATGTTTAGCTAAGGGGCGTGCCGCGAAAATAACAATAAAACATTTACAGTAAATAATAATATTTTATTTAATTACGAATTAAATGTTTTTCTCAGTGCTTTATTATAATTGGTAAAATGAGAAATAATTGGCAGAATAATTACAAAAATATTTTATGTACACTGCACTTAAACGTGTTAATATTTTTTTGTTTAAATTGATGCGGTTCGTTCTTTGGACTTCATACTTTTCCTCTTTTGTCTTTTTTTATTTTTATTAAATTATTTATTTAGGTGCCAGCAGCACATCATACCAAAAATAATTATTATGACAGCTTTTTGTACTAAGATGTTAGTATGTGTGCCAATTATAGGCGAATACAGTATTAGTTTATTTTATAAGTTTTTTTTATAATTCAAAAGGGTTTTCCCACAGCGAATGGGTCCCTACATTAGCTATATGTGCCGATTATGACAACTGACCTTTAGCCAAAGGTCGACGCATGAGCATTGCGAAATCCCACCATGCACCCGAAACGGCCTTAAGAACTACAGAATAGAGTTGCAATTCGCACGGAAAGGTGTACAGTTCGCCTTGGAGTTTCGAT
The DNA here is from genome assembly GCA_014851415.1 of Cnaphalocrocis medinalis. Lineage (NCBI taxonomy): Eukaryota > Metazoa > Arthropoda > Insecta > Lepidoptera > Crambidae > Cnaphalocrocis > Cnaphalocrocis medinalis. The sequence goes on along the minus strand of CM026301.1, from coordinate 2,535,151 downwards.
CATAGTCACGCGAACTGTTTTTATGTTGTGACCTAGTGGTTGAAGTAGGGACCCCATTTGTTAAGTAAGCAAATCCGGACACGAAATGGATAAAAATGTAGACATTATTTATTAGAAGTTTTTAAAAAGGGTCAGCGGTCAAGCAAGAAACGTTCTTATTGATGGCCACGATGACCACATTGGGTACATTGACTCAAACATCATACTTTTTCATAGTCAGCTTTATGATAACTACTAAAAACTTTATGATAGAATTAATGTTTGAAATCTCTCAAAAAAAGAACGGTTTTTTTAATTTTTACCAATAAATGTATATATTTTTAATAGAAATCTTATGCTGAAATATTTCTTCATATTTCATTCCCTCATTAAAGAAAATTAATGTTTTTTTTTTTCAAAATAATTAATTATATTTCACAGCTTCTCAAAATTTGCATCTATGATTCCAACTCACTTTGACCATAACGCCTGATTCGATCAATCTTTCCAAGAACAAATCACTGGCATAACTCTCACTCATTTCATTACATCGTTTAACCACAGATTTGTTCTCAGAAAAATACTTAAACTAGGTATAATCCAATGAAATACCCAATCCATGGTAGTACCAAACATTACCAAGTAGCTCCACCGCGGTATTGCCTCTGTTTTGTTATTAAAACTATTATAATGTCAATTAGTATTGACAACTTCATTATTGGCTGCTTTAAGCTCTGTGGGAATAAAAAGGTGTTTTTATAACTATTTCAGATCAGTATTAATGAGAAAAATTGTGCTTATACGGATTATTGTTAATGTTTTACATTTTTTCTTTCTAAAAGTTAATCTACAGTTATTCACCATAAGTGAGGCCGTGCCATCGCATTCGTTGTAATTGCATCGGCTCTCCTTTTGGTTACCATCTGGAAAAGGCATTTCAATATAAAATAATAAATTAATATAATAAGAGTTGTGGATTTTAAGAACGATGGCCGGTCAGTGGAGGAACGCGCCTTCCATACGGTCGTCAGATCGACCCCAAGTATAAAATAACACCTCTGGATTTTTTAAATCAATCTGCGTATTATCAAATTAGCACAGCGGTGAGTGAAAATATGAAGAAACATGCACGTTTCGAATGATTTCTAAAATGTTTAACCATTAAATTTGGTCTGGTTTTCCAGTAGAGTTGCGAAAGTCAGACGTCTGTCGCTTAATTATAATTACCAGTGTCCTGAAATCCTGAATAATTGTCTAAGCAAACCCAGAAGTGACAGCTTTTGGATGCAATCGGGAATCACATTCTGAGATGAGAGGAGAATAAACTGAGAGAAAAAAAAATGATGTGTGTAAAATAATTTATTATTGTATCATTATTTTAACACATTAAAAAAATATCAATAAAATAATTGGTACTTCCCAATGACACTGAAGGTGTTAAATTTTTTTACATTTTTTTTAATTGTTTACTAAACGTACAAAAAAGTGATACGATAAAAATCAAACTGCTTCATTTATGACAAATGTCATAATAACAGACATAATTTATAACAAAATTATGCCATAATGAGTGAACACACTAAAGTTTGTGTGAACATGAAATATAATGATTAATCGTAACCAATTTGTCAAAACCATAAAAAACTTGTTTAGCTTCAACTATTTGGTTTATTTCTTAATTGTAAACGCTTTGGGGCTTTCCTTATATAATCTGTTGCTTTACCAAACTTTATGACTTGTACGCCAACTCCGATAGCGTGAAATTTGGTTTGCCACGAAAAAGTTTTTTTTTAATATACCCTAGAGAATCCTGGAGCCCGATTCTCATGCACTCGACCTTTATTGATGATCTCTATTATTTTTTCTTGTTTATGTGATAACTGACGCCCCATTAGTCCAGTAGTTTAAGTACGTACAGCCACACATCAAAGTATACAAAACTGTCAAATTTCTTCAATCGACTCTCATCTTACTGCTCAACACATTAGGTTGAATATCAATTGAGGAAATTTGACAGATTGTGGTAACCTGATGTGTGGTTGACTGTACCTGGCGATCGCCACGATGGCCACGAACTTATGATCCCGAATTCGATTCCCGGGTCGACCAAAAGTATGTTTTTAATTCGAACAAAGCTCGGGTTTGTGATCACCAATCCGCATTAGGCAGGCGTGGTGATTAAGCCTAATCCCATCATAGTAGCGGTGACTTGATTTCTTTGATGGAAGCTTATGCCCTGCAGTGGGACAGTATATATGCTGATACTTTACTTTACTTTACTTTATGTGATAACTGACGCCCCATTGGTCTAGTAGTTTAAGTACCTGCGGCGATCGCCACGATCTTGGGATATCCCGGGTTCGATTCCTGGGTCGAGCAAAAGTATGTTTCTACTTCGAACATAGCTCGGGTTTGTTTTCACCAATCTGCATTTGGCAAGCTTGGTGATTAAGTCTAATCCCATCATAGTAGCGATGACTTGATTTCTATGATGAAGGCCTTTGCCCTGTGGGACTGTTAGGTTGATACTTCATGTGACAGCTGCCAGACGAGCAGACAGATCACCTGATGGTAAGGCGGTAAAGAGACCCTATGAAAATAAAATAAAATAAATGAAAGTTTTTTGTAAAATCATAAGAACAATAAAATCAAGTAAGAGTCTACTTATACTAAGGGAGCAATTTTTAGTTCGCTGCCTAAACTAGGATTATACTGTATCTCAGGCAGAAACAAAAGTAGCAAGGACCTAATTAACAAATTAATTTTACCAATTGATAATTAATTTGTTGATTAATTAATTAACAAATTAATTTTATGAAGAGGGCTTCGTTAAAACAGGCCTAAAATCCTGCAATTTATTTTGGTAGAGCCTCTTTCCCTACGCAGGGGGCGTACCCGATTTGACCCAGGTTTCGTTAGACGATTACAAGTCGGAACTTTTTACTAAAATACAGAACCGACTGACTTTTTACTGACATCGAAAAAAGCCCGCTTAAAGATTTTTACATTATTGAATTAACTCAAAAGTTGGAACTTGCTAAGTTCTTGAAACACTTTTTTTCTAAGTTACATACAATTTTAAATTATTTATCAATTTTATTAGCAACCCACGCTCGTCCACTGCTGGACATAGGTCTCCCCCAATGCACGCCACCGCTCCCGATTTTCGGCCACTCTCATCCAGCTCACTCCAGCCAGCCTTCGAATGTCATCATCCCATCTTGTAGCAGGGCGTCCAACACTACGTTTACCGAGTCGCGGTCTCCACTCAAGGACTTTATGGCTTTATTTAAATTAAATTTATTTGGCAGACGAGTAGACGAATCACCTGATGGTAAGTCTTTTATTAAAACTTCATCTGTCTCTATGATTATCAGTTATTAGTTAATAATTGCGTTTTGATGGGGGTAATGTGGAAACCAGTTTTGCTCTATAAGCGTATTTAATGAGAGTTTTTATGGTTTTTTTAATCGCAACCGTTGTACAGGTTTGAAGACCTGTTTAGTGCCGTTGGGGGAGGTCGTGGGTTCGATTCCTAGCACGTACGAATGTAAAGTCTGTTTAAAATATTACTTACTAGCGGCCGCCCGCGACTTCGTACGCTTGGAGACACTTACCGTCATATTTTGGAGAATCCACACAATATATTTTTATAAATTGTAGCCTATGTGTTATTCTGATGTATAAGCTATATTATTGTAAAGTTTCATTAAAATCTAATCAGTAGTTTTTGCTTGAAAGAGGAGCAAACTTCCATCCATACTTATGAACTAGTGGGATATTGAAATATTGGAATCATTACAATTGTATTATAATTGTATTGTTAACTAGTGGCCCGCCCTCACTTCGCTTCGGGACTGTAATTCAGAAATGAACCGATAGATGGCGCTGTGTCCAATTACATCGCGCAAGCGTTTCGTGTTTTCGGTTTACCTATAAGCCTTGTCGTTGTCCAATGTCCATAGAAGTTATCTCTTTATAAATAGTATAGAAGATGTTGCAATAGATATATCTGAGCAGGCAAGGTGCTCAAGGAAATTATGTACACTTCAATCGTCACAAAATTATTGAAGTCTACGTTTTCTTTTCACGTAGATGTTAAAGTAAAGTAAGTAGCAATACTGTCCCACTGCAGGGCAAAGGCCTCCATCATAGAAATCAAGTCATCGCTACTATGATGGGATTAGGCTTAATCACCACGCTTGCCTAATGCGGGTTGGTGATCACAAACCCGAGCTATGTTCGAAAAATTCGAAACATACTTTTTGCTCGACCCGGGACCCAGAGATCACGGCCTACTTAAACCACTAGACCAAGGCGTAAGAGTCCCCGCAGACTACAGACTTACTATCGGCCGATAGTTTAGTCGGGTTGGCCGGTTCGTACGCATCAAACTTTTTTATCGGCCGATACTGAATCACTGTAATGTGCGCACCTGCATACATCTTCATACTGATTAAGATGCCGACTTAAACTATCGGCCGATTAAAAGTTTGTAGTCTGCGGGGAGTCTAAGTAGGTACATGTAAGATTTCTTAAAAAAATACAGTCTACTATTTACCCACTCTCAACATTAACTAGCTTTTGTATCCAATTATGGCGTAGCTCGTAGTGATTCGTGGACATGGTTAATTCTGCCAACATCAAGTGATTAATCAAACACGTGACTGCGAAGTGAAAAAGTGACTGGTGATTTCACTTCACTCAGATTAATTGAGTTTCTTTTTAATTAGAACATCACTTATAACAAAAGCAGATAAGACAGTTTTCAATATGGCTCCACCCGACTCTATGAAGATAGCTTCGCCAATCTGTACCTACTATTTATAAAGAGTTTAAATCTATAGATTTCAAGGCTTATACATAAAACTAAAAAATAAAACACTCGCGTGATGTAATCGACACGCAGCGACATCTATGGGTACAACTTGGAACTAACATACAATTGGTAAAAAAATAGTTGAAAAATTGTGAAGTAATACAGTCAGCCATCAAAGTCTGCGCTGTGTTTCGCTGAGTGAGGGTACTAGAGGCCCAATCAGGGCCCAACCAATAATTATCTTAAGTCCAGTTGACTTGATTTCTATGATGGAGGCCTATGCACTGCAGTGGGGCAGTATATTAAATTAGGCTGATACTTTTTACTATTTATTATCTATGGCGTCAGTCTATGGTCCGTTTTGACGTAAGGACATGAACACACTGTCGTCACGAAGCAACTGTCTCGCCCGCGGCGGGAACACCCTAATTACTGGACTGTAGGCAGTTTTAATTGTTAGTCTTAGTTTAACGTATTTCGTGAAAAAGTTTTCGCCCCCGGCCGACACGTGGGGTACTGGCGGGTAGAGAAGTGCTTAGAAATTGATGAGGGAGAAAATGGGGATGTTTTTGACTTTATAAAAGTGGGAAAACCTTGATGCCTCACACTTAGTTTATTGTTACTTAAGGGGCTATACGAATGAAACTAGCGCCGCCAACCTATTTACACTGATTGTGGCGAAAATACGATATTTTTTAAGAAAGCAAAACATTACAGACTTAGATAAAAGTAAATTTAATTTTTCAACATGCAATACATTTTATAAAACACGCGACAAGTAAAAATTATGTCAATTATTGCTAAAAGTGGCCGTTTTTAGCAATAATTAACATTATTGTTACTTGTCGCGTGTTGGAAATATTGTATGCATCTTGAAAAATCCAATTTACTTGGATCTAAGTCTGTAATGTTTTATTTTCATCAAAAATATCATATTTTCGCCACAATCAGTGTGAATAGGTTGGCGGCGCTAGTTTCATTCGTATAGCCCCTTAAATTATATAATGCTCCGAAGTGTATTGTTGTTTTTCTAATAACATCAAACAGAAATTGGCTGACCCCAAAAACATTGTAGGTCCCAAAATAGATAAGAAACTTAGACTAGGCAAAATTTACTGTGAATGGACCGGCTCAACTGGAGTGATACCACGGGTTCTCAGGAGACCGGCGTGAAGCAGCGTCTGCGCTGTGTTTCGAGAGTACCGGAGGCCCAATTGGGGGAAGGTGGGTTAAAAGTTGGCAGCGCGTGACTCTACTGGTGTTGCAGGTGTCTACGAGTGCCGGCAATCGCGTACAATCAGGTCATCCGCCTGCTCGTTTACCGCACAGCACCACAGGATCATTTTTACTGAATTAAATCTCAATGCCTTAAAAATACACCAAAGTAAATTAAATGAACCGCATCAGAAATGATGTAATCCGACAGAGAACCAGAGTCACCGACATAGCCCACCGAATTAGCAAACTGAAGTGGCAGTGGGCTGGTCACATTAGCCGCAGAACTGACAACCGTTGGAGCCATAAAGTCCTTGAGTGCAGACCGCGACTCGGTAAACGTAGTGTTGGACGCCCTGCTACAAGATGGGATGACGACATTCGAAGGCTGGCTGGAGTGAGCTGGATGAGAGTGGCCGAAAATCGGGAGCGGTGGCGTGCATTGGGGGAGACATATGTCCAGCTGTGGACGAGCGTGGGTTGCTAATGAAATTAAATGATCTTAATCCTCACTTACCAGCAGTTTGACAGCTGTCAAAATGACAAACAATGGCTACTTACGCGGTGGTTGGAATCGCTTACGTCAAAAAGTCAGTAAGACAATACATGTACATAAAATTAATGACTCATTATAAGTTGAACTTTTACGTGCTTTTACTGTCTATTTGAACATAGGGTTGTCAAAATGTAATATCTAGGACAAGACATGATTTTGCCTCGATATTAACTTACTAGCGGCCGCCCGCGACTTCGTCCGCGTGGAAAAGTACTTTTTACCCCCCTTTTAACCCCTTACAACCCCTTTGTTCGCAATAAAAAGAGCCTATGTTCTTTCTCAAGGGTCTAGATTCATCTGTATACCAAATTTCATTTAAATCCATTCAGTAGTTTTGGCGTGAAAGAGTAACAGACAGACAGACAGACATACAGACAGACAGACAGAGTTACTTTCGCATGTATAATATTTAATATTAAATAATATTAAATTAATTTATTAGTTTACTTTACGCTATCATCAAAATTATTATTCAAATCTTTAAGAAACGAGCCATACCTATCTACAAAAGGCCGGCTAACGCATCCGTATTCCTTCTGGTGTAGCTGATGTCTATATGGGTGACCAGCTTGCTCGTTTGTCTTGCTGTTCCTTAAAAAAAAAATAGAGGTGGTACATAGTACATACGTTGCTATGTCAAGTCAAAACTACAACATGTGAGTGCGTCGTTCCCGGTTGCCTCCATATCTGTCGCTTTGTAACCTGGGGTATAGTCCGAGTTAAGAAAGTGTAGTTATGACCTTGAGTGCGCAGAAACCAATTTTGATAGAAAGTCTTCTTTTTTACAATTGCGCAAAATAACGGTCATCGCTAAAAAAAAATGCTTTCAACATTTTGATTTAGTTAGGAGTAGAAGCTTATTTTTCTTATTTATTATATCATTAATTAGATTAATAATATAATTAATAAGAATGAGCTTATTTTTCTCATTAATTATATCATCAATATAACTAATTAGAAAAATAAGCTCCTAGATAGGGTTGGCGAAAGTGGGATATTTTTTATTTATTTACTTGGCTTATCATCTCTTCTTCATCATTTTCATCTTGGCTTATTGTTCTCCCGGTTGCATCCTATCAGTCATATCAGCCAATAGACTCTCTCACTGCAGGGCAAAGGCTCCCATAGAAATCAAGTCATCGCTACTAGGATGGGACTAGGCTTAATCACTACGCTTGCCTAAGGATGATTGGTGATAATCACAAAACCAACTATTATACATTGCATGACATAAAAAAATGCACGGTGCTAATTTATGGCTGTATGTTTTTGTTATAGAAATATTTGCAAATTATTTTTAATTAAATAATGCACTTAATAAAATAATTAAAAAAAATCTCCCATCTTAAACAATTCGATGAATTTTTCCAGTACTTAATTAAATTTACATCTAGCTAATTTTCCCACAACCCTACAGAATCTGCACCTGCCCAGTCGCTCGGAAGTTAATAAGCCAAGTTATTACAACAAATAACGCAAAAATATTCGCTAATTAGCTCACGTGTGGGTCTTAATGGGCGGTGGGTCAATTGATCTGTTTTAACGATCGGAGATAAACATGTCAGATGCTCATCGGAAGACGAATTCGAAGTCATAATGAAACAGCTTGAATAATTATATGGCGCCGGGATCACAAGGGAAACCAGACTTACTGAATCATGGTAACTGAAAAAGTGGGAGAGCCACGTTTCGGCATGTATGGGCCGGCTTGACCGGAGTAATACCACGTCCGCACAGAAAACCAGTGTGAAACAGTGCATGCGCTGTGTTTCGCTGCGTGAGTATCGAAGGTTCAATCCACGGGAAGGGGGGTTAAAAGGTTTAGCGCACTTGTGACACCATCGGTATTGCAGGTATCAAGGGCTACGGTAATCACTTACCATCAGGTGATCTGTCGGCTCGTCTGCCACTTATCGTCGGTCCAACTTTTGGGTGCCTGCCACGGCTACGACTTCCTGTACGCGGCCTCCACTCAAGGACATTCTTAACGAAATAATTCTCAAACACTTTTCTACCCGTCTATCTTTTCTGGGAGCTTAGATCTAAGCCGATTTCTCAAAAAGGGTTCAGACTATCAGACACACCTCCCGCTCAAAAAACGCTTTACACTACGCCAGTAAAGATACTATCTTCTATTAGATATTTTGGTTTAAACTTTGTAGGCGAACTTTTTTATCTTTAATCTTTTTTACTTTTTTTATCTTTGTCTTTTTTATCTTTTTTTTTGTGAAGCGGCAAGTTAAAGGCCACCAAGGTGGTGTGACAGATTCGTATCATAAGTGTTGTAATTTCTTAACATCCTTATAAAGTGACAAGGTATGGCGCGTGTCATTTTTTTTGGCATATGGACTGGTATTTCTTCTATGTGTAGGTGCCTTGCCTATTTATAGTGTAGGCATTTAAAGGGGAATAGACAGTCCTACCCCTTTTACTCGAGAATGAGATCTAGAGTCTCCAAGATCTGAGGTTATCGAGAAAGAAGAGAACTCAAGGCCACTCTATTGTTTTAACTTAGGATTTTGTTTGTAGAAATGTGGACGCAATTTCTTTATTATGGCAATTCTTTTACATTAGCTCTGATTTAAGTGGTTATGGCGCCACTAGTCCAGTAGTTTAAGTACCAAAAGCAATAGAAATTAGATGAAACATTTATAAAGTAACCGTCAATATTTAGATGGGTACACGTTTTAACATTAAACCAATCTTCTATAGCATAATATACTCTATACTATGTATAAAGAGACTAGCGGCCGCCCGCGACTTCGTCCGCGTGGAAAAGTAACTTTTTACCCCCCTTTTAACCCCTTACAACCCCTTTTCGCAATAAAAGTAGCCTATGTTCTTTCTCAGGGTCTAGATCATCTGTATACCAATATAACTAATTAGAAAAATAAGCTCGTAGTTAGGGTTGGCGAAAGTGGGATTTTTTTATTTATTTACTTGGCTTATCATCTTCTTCATCATTTTCATCTTGGCTTATTGTTCTTCCTGGTTGCATCCTATCATCATATCAGCCAATAGACTGTCTCACTGCAGGGCAAAGGCCTCCATAGAAATCAAGTCATCGCTACTAGGATGGGACTTGGCTTAATCACTACGCTTGCCTAATGAAGATTGGTGATCATCACAAACCCGACTATTAACATTGCATGACATTAAAAAATGCACGGTGCTAATTTATGGCTATAGTTTTTTGTTATAGAAATATTTGCAAATTATTTTTAATTAAATAATGCACTTAATAAAATAATTAAAAAAAATCATCCCATCTGAACAATTCGATGAATTTTTCCAGTACTTAATTTAATTTACATCTAGCTAATTTTCCCACAACCCTACAGAATCTGCACCTGCCCAGTCGCTCGGAAGTTAATAAGCCAAGTTATTACAACAAATAACGCAAAAATATTCGCTAATTAGCTCACGTGTGTGTCTAATGGGCGGTGGGTCCAATTGATCTGTTTAACGATCGGAGATAAAACATGTCAGATGCTCATCGGGAAGACGAATTCGAAGTCATAATGAAACAGCTTGGAATCATTATATGGCGCGGGATCACAAGGGAAACCAGACTTACTGAATCATGGTACACTCAAACAGTGGAGAGCCACCGTTTTTTTTCGGCATGTATGGGCCGCTTGACCGGAGTAATAACCACGTCCGCCACAGACAACCAGTGTGAAACAAGTGCATGCGCTATGTGTCGCTGCGTGAGTCTCGAAGGGGTCAAGCCACGGGAAGGGGGGTAGTTAAAAGGCAAGGCAGCGCAATTGTGACACCATTGGTGTTGCAGGTATCCATGGGCTACGGTAATCGCTTACCATCAGGTGATCTGTCGGCTCGTCTGCCACTTATCGTCGGTCCAACTTTTGGGTGCCTGCCACGGCTACGACTTTCTGCACGCGGCCTCCACTCAAGGACATTCTTAAGTCGAAATAATTCTCAAACACTTTTCTACCCGTCTATCTTTTCTGGGAGCTTAGATCTAAGCCGATTTCTCAAAAAGGGTTCGGACTATCAGACACACCTCCCGCTCAAAAAACGCTTTACACTACGCCAGTAAAGATACTATCTTCTATTAGATATTTTGGTTTAAACTTTGTAGGCGAACTTTTTTATCTTTATCTTTTTTAACTTTTTTATCTTTATCTTTTTTATCTTTTTTTTGTGAAGCGGCAAATTAAAAGCCACCAAGGTGGTGTGACAGATTCGTATCATAAGTGTTGTAATATCTTAACATCCTTATAAAGTGACAAGGTATGGCGCGTGTCATTTTTTTTGGCATATGGACTGGTATTTCTTCTATGTGTAGGACGTGCCCTGCCTATTTACTCGTTATAGTGTAGGCATTTAAAGGGGAATAGACAGTGGATATTCTTTATCCCTTTTACTCGAGAATGAGATCTAGAGTCTTCAAGATCTGATGTTATCGAGAAAGAAGAGAACTCAAGGCCACTCTATTGTTTTAACTTAGGATTTTGTTTATAGAAATGTGGACGCAATTTCTTTAATATGACAATAAAATTTCTTTACATAAGCTCTGTTTTAAGTGGTTATGGCGCCACTAGTCCAGTAGTTTAAGTACCAAAAGCAATAGAAATTAGATAAAACATCTCTTCAACTATTTCTACTTAAAAATATCAAGTCAATTCGTCGCTCCGTTTTGCAGTGAAAGAAAGACTCATAGACGTACAGACACACTTTCCCATTTATAGGATTAGTATGGATGGTTATATATGTTTAAAGTACCAGGGAGTTAGAAACAACCAGGATATCTTTTTATCTCATTAAAAGATTTTATTTTTTTCCAGCCAGTTTTTGCAGGCCACATACTTCGTGCTAAAGTTAATTTAATAAGTGAAAGTAATTAAAAATTCATAATTTGATTCCCGCGACTATTCGGCGTGGCTTTCGTCATATTTTTGGTCTTGTTGTATTTCGTCGAATAAGTTGAATACAGAAAGTATTCAAGACTTGGTTAGACGAGCGATTGACTTAATCTATACTTATAATAAATCTGTAGAGAGGTCAATTGGGTATTTGACAATTTTTTTTATGTGTTTAATCAAAAGACGCCTCAATTTAAGAAACATCGTTGAAAGAATCACTTGATTCTCATTTGAATTACCTGAGATATCACAACTTTAAGACCACATATTTTGGGCAAGCCCAAAAACGCTCTATACAAGTGGCTATTGAATTGTGACGTCACAACTCAAACTTCTGTATGCGCGTCTAGTAAATTTTGTTTGGTAGCTAGATCAAATGCTTCGTTTAAGTAAATGGTTTCATAATAAAAGTTGGTGGAAAATGTACGGGTAGTTCAATGATATAATTTTTTTTTTTAATTTAACACTTTAAAAATGGACTTGCCCATGAAACTTTGAATGCTCATCAAACCAGCTAGACGTTATATTTTTAACTGAAAATGTTGGCCATTGGTTTTTATTTACCAATATTTTGATACTCTAATCAATATTTTTTACGATATCGAGATTAGTCAAATACCCAATTGGCATCCGTTCTGTCAATGTTTCTAGCTAAGTTACAATAGTATTTATAGTATTTTCAATGTAGACTTAGGATTTTGGTAGCCCGCTCGTCTGCTTGCCCCGGGCGCTTTAAAAGCTTCGTGAAGGTGAAAAAAGCTTATTGTTTTTTAGGCCCGTTTTATCCTCGGTTTTTCGGTAGGCGGCGCAGGGGCGGAGTCGTCCGGGAACGGTGGAGGCTCGACTTTGAATATAACGAAACATTTTTAATAAAAAAGTATTTTTACAAGTTATTTTTTTTATGTGATAGACGAATAGACGGAGCACCTGATGGTAAGCGATTGCAGCCACCCTGCAACACCAGTAAGACACAGGTCCCTCCACCAGCCCATGGTCCTTCCTACCATCTCGGCATACGGACCGAATCTTGGGAGACGCTCACCAGGTACTTGCTAAGGGCTCTTTCCCCGGTGCGTTTCTTCACTCCCTACAAAGTCTGTGTCTTTAGCCCATCTCATTGTCACTTCTCCCCAAATGGGGCGTGAAACACCACAGCACAAGCGACTCTTGCAACACCAGTAGAGTCAAAAGTGCGCTGCCAATCTGTTACCCCTTTTAGTCTAACTGGGCTTCCGGTACACACGACCAAACACAGCACAGGCCGGTATCCGGTCCGGTAGAGCCAGCTCATGCCGAAGCGTGACTCTCCCACGACTCGTTCAACCATCTTAGATAATATCGCGCTAAACGTCCGTTTTTTTTACTTATCTTCCCAGCCGGGCTAAGATGCGCACCGCGACAAAATTTTGTCGACTCTCGTTCGCGAGAGCGTATCCTTCTATCCCGCCTCAGGAAGCACCGTATGTCACTTCTGATATTTTACTTCTTAATACCACAGAGTGTAAAATCCCGGCGGAGTGTTGTGCAGTGCCAGCCATATACTCGACTCGACATTGAAGTCGAATTAGAAGTATGGATAAATGTATGAAATCTTTAAATTCGACTTCAATGTCGAGTGCACGAGAATTGCTCCCCTGATCGACGATGAAGAAAAACATCGACAAAAAATACAAAATATTTTTTTCTTTATCGACAAGCTATCATCGATATAGTCCCATCCCCACATCGACACAGTCCCATCACTAGCGTGGGTGTGTCTACCTCGAGGCTTGGCATTGTTTTGTGTTACTGTCTGACGGACGCCGACATCATGTTAGTGGGCTTGTATGACTGTATGTATGTATGTATGTTTGTATGGACCATGGGAAGGCCCACAATGTATGGGAGAAAATGTTTTGAATTGCGTTTTATGTGAATGGATTGGTGTTTGTTGTTTTTTTCTAAGTGGCAGACGAGCTGGCGGATCACCTGATTGTAAACGATTGCCGCTGCTCATAAATAAATGTGCCAAACAATCACACCAATCAACCTGGTCTCAAACTAGGGCAACCCCTGTACTATGAGTACCAGGTGACGATAATTAACTGGGGGCGTTAACCCAGAACACCCAGACCCAACCACAATACCAGGCCCATAGACAACTGCAATACGAGTAGAGTCACAAGTGCGTTGTCGTTAGTCCCTTTCTTCCAAATTGGGCTTTCGGTACCCTCACTCACTCGATGAAACACAGCGCAAGCGCTGCTTTATACGGTTTTCTGTGAGGCCGTGGTATAGTCCGAGGCAAGAAAGTGTAGTTATGACCTTGAGTGCGCAGAAACCAATTTTGATAGTAGTCTTCTTTTTTACAAGTGCGCAAAATAACGGTCATCGCTATACTTTCGTGCCTCCAGCTATATTACCTACCCGGTTGACCCAGCTCATGCCGAAGCGTGGCTCTCCCATGACTTGGCTCCAACCATCTTAGATATCGTGCTAAAAGTCCGTTTATTTGACTTATCTTCCAAGGAAGCACCCTTATGTCACTTCTGACATTTTACTTCTTAATACCACAGAGTGTAAAATAGCGGAGCGTTTTGCAATGCGAGCCTTCCTATCTTGATATGCAAATCCTAAACGTGTATCCATTTATCAAAAACCAGCTGATTTAGTGGACTGTATTTTGAAGTGTTTAAGTGTCAAAATTGTTCGCACGATCTGGGGGGAATGAGTGGGATTTTTTGAGGTTTTCGGTTTTGGGGTCCCGTAGTCAAATGACAAATATCCTTTATAACGCATCAAGAAAGTCATGGAATTAATTGATGGAATTATTCTGTGAACCGCATTAAAATATTCACTTAAAAATGGAAAAATAACAATAAGTTATGAATGTCATTCATAAAAAGGTTTTCATACTTACATTTTTTTATGCAAATTTCCAAAAGTCATATAACATTATTTTGTTCAGAATGGTCGGTAGACGTGGTTAAAGGGATGTAAATGTTCTCAGATACAGCCTGCACCTAAATAAAGCATTCAATATCATAAATATCTTCTCTACTATTTATAAAGAGGTAACTATTAGAAACGACGACAAGGCTTAATAGATAAACCGAAAACACGAAATACAAGCGCGATATAGTCGACGTACAGTGAGGGCGGACCTCTCAATTCTGGTTTTGAATCATGTGTAGTAAACTGACAGATCAAAATGACGAGTTTCTATGCATTTTGACATTTTGCATCAGTAAAATTGAGTGATAATGTATGTGGATGACACATGGACATGTGTCAGTTTACTACACATGATTATGAACCAGAGTATAGAGTAGGTAATAAATCTATGGTACGGGACCCTTTGAGCGTGTGTGCAATTCGCACTTAACCGGTTTTTAAAAGTTGCGATTGTGAGGTGTGCTGTTTTAAATATTCATCAGTTAAATCGTTTTTTATATTTTTGGAGCAAATAAGCCCTTTTTGTTCAAAACCTTAGTGATTATTTTAACCGTGAAGCTTGGTTCTTATCTCAGAAGTCCGATATAACGCCACAAGCTTCTTATGGCCGATAAATTATATTGCTCATTTCATTATTGTGTGTACAATTTTTTAAATAGGTAGTTAAAATAATTTTCTAAGTTAGATAGTTTTTAGCGAAAAACTCAAGAACGAGCTAAGCAACATAAGCTACATAAGAGACACACAGATAGACAGACAGACACGTTAAATTTATTACACCCCGTCATTTTTGCTTGTTAATAATAGGAACTTAACTTCACTATAGACAGCCGGGTACGGTGTCTATACCTAGATAAAAACACACAAAAATTATCTGAATAAAGAGATCTTATACATGTAAAAATAAAATTTTTCGTAATAAATTCGTCTATACTCTGATTCATAATCATGTAAAGTAAACTGACAGATGTCAATGTGTCATCCCCATACATTATCACTCAATTTGACACATGCAAAATGTCAAAATGCATAGAAACTTGTCATTTTCATCTGTCAGTTTACTTTACATGATTATGAATCAGAGTATAGTTTAGTGTTATTTCATGGTTTTGTAACTGGCCAGTTCATAAGAACAGCAAAAGAAAAAATCCTCATCTTTCGCGCTTAAAACAAACAAGTTCGAAATTCAAAACTCGAACGTTCGGATACCTCTCCAAAATGCGGGTGTCAGCGATGCAATGTTGCGATATAAGACCTCTAATTACAAGTTACCACTGACTATTATCAAGTAGCCACTGCCTTTCATATATTTTACAAAATGGATGGCGAGCCTTCGTATGCTTGAATATTTATATTGTGGATTTATAGCGCCGTTTTGTGTGTGTTGATTTATCGCGGGGTGTGGTTTCCGAACGTACGCGTTTGAATTTTCGGGTTGGTACGCTGCGTTGTTTTGGGTTCGAATTTTCGAACGGTTCTTTATGAATGCAGTTTTTTGAGTTAAATCAAGGACATTCGAAACTTGAACGTGGATTGAAACTACTTGAATCGCTCTTGGCTTAGTTTCTCAGTCAAAACCTTCTAGCAGACCAAAGGAAAAAATAGGCCAAGTTCGAAATTTATCTTTAAGGATTTCCATTACCAAAATAGGTCCTCAAAATATTTATGTTTAGCACCCAAAAGACGATTTTCATAATATAACAACTATTTAATTTTTTATCTGTATTTCGGTCAAATGAATTGAAAACTAATCATCACTATGTTGGCCCAGTAAATTGGCTGGAATTTGTGAAATTGGAATACACAAATTCATTACGCTTTTATATTGGTTGTATAGGTAATTATTTACTATCAGGAGAGATGACGTCCAAATGTCTGATTGTATCCTAATCTTACAGTGAAATGTGCTAATAAAGCTCTTTCATTTGATACCCTACACGACCCCGACAATACTTTTTCTAGTTCCTTTCTGTAAGTCCTCTAGAGGGCGCTGCATTCAATTTAATATGACTTCACGTATGATGTTGTGTGAATTAATTTTATCACGTCAAAATCATAACCCCTTTTTTTTAACCTAAATAACATTAAGAAACTAAACCAAATCTTCTCTCTTCCAGAAAAATGCGGCCTCTCCGACGACCCCGGGCTGCGGGTGAACGGGAAAGGCAAGAAGATGAGGAAGCCTCGCACGATATACTCCAGTCTCCAGCTACAACAGCTGAACAGGAGGTTCCAGAGGACGCAGTACCTCGCCCTCCCTGAGAGGGCTGAGCTGGCGGCTAGCTTAGGACTAACGCAGACACAGGTATGTGCATTAACAATGCTCTTCTTTGACGTAATTGTGTACAAAAAAATGTCTCTGGCAGGAGCACTACCGTGCCCTTAATTTAACAACGAATCCAATCAATCAAATCAAAATATCTTTATTCAATTTAAGTCCTTTACATAACGTTACAATTTATGAATGTCAAATTTTATAATGTACCGCTGATTCGGAAGGTCAATTTCTACCGAGAACGAACCTTTGTGATGTGACAACGACTTAGTCTTAACGATTTATAGCACATTTATATATTTTAAACTTTATTGCACAAATCTTGGTATAATAGGCAAACTTTATGCCAGAAAGCATTCTCTACCAGTCAATCTTTGGGTCAAACAGAAGGGACAAATGTGTGATAGGAGGTTTTTAGTTGCTTTTGATCATAGCCAAATAAGTTTAACTCTAAGTAAAGATTGCGAATCTCCGGAGCTAAGCTGTGATCGCGTAGCAACAGAAGAGCTAGCTACTTTTATAATTTGCTGAACTTGGCTAGCACTACCTAACGCCACTATTACCGAAAAAGTAAAAAAAGACTAGAATTCGTTCTAATTTTCATTGACCTCGGTCCTGCCTCATTGGAGGCGTGTCGCAGACCATAGACCATCTAACACTTATCTATGCTAAAAGCACTACAATCAACAAAACAGTTTTTAATCCAACAAAAAACAAAACATCGGTTTAACAGTAAGTAGAACATTTTTTTCTTTACGAAATAATATAAAAAAACAGACACCGCTTATGGCCACATAGTAATTATGTCACAAAACCTATAATTATACACCATGTGTGTACTGGCTGTATTTTTTATCTGACAAATCTCCGAGTAGCTAAAAATAGACTTTACTATCGTTATTTTAGAATAACTTTTCCAATAAACTTGTGGTTACGAAAGGTGTAATTAAAATTGTAGACTTTTTTCACTGTCGCTTGCTGCTGTTTTTCTTTTTAATTTTAGTCTGTGGCAACCTTTTTGAGTAATAAGTTTTTTAAATATAAATTTTTTCACGTGGGGGTTTCACAATTTTGTAATAAGGAGACAACTAAATTATTTATATCGTAAATAATTTAGCACATCTACATTTTGTTACAATATCGTCGGAACAAACGTGCAGGTGGTCTACCCACAGGACGTCGTCCCAATCTTGACTTCCATTCAGTTTATCTGGTTACTTTTAAGTTTTGATTTTTAATGTCAGAAATCAAAGGGAAACGCTAACTTTTTAGGTAGTATGATAGATATAATATGTCATAGCTACAATCCAAAAAAAAAACTGTTGCGTATCGTCAAAAATCGCACGGTCCAAATAATAAACTTTTTTATTTGTATTTAAGCTGCGATAGTTACCTACTATAAAGCCTGTCAAAGAGTAGATAAATAAATAAAACATTTATTTATGGTAACTTGGCAACATTTTACATGTATTTTCCAAAGACATTTTTAGAGAGATGTCATTGAAAAGAGGGATTATTGCGTATTTCTGTAATTTTTCTCTTAGGATACTTATCACCACATACTTAAGCTGCTTAAGTGCTACGAATACAATGAATTCCAATTTTCGCCGTCAGCAAAACAGCCTTATCGCTCCACACTATCATTAGCGTCTTGGATAGTTGTCAATGTTTGACAGTTCGACGTAAAAGGTGGCGCTGCCCCCAATTATTGACGTAAGAAGCCTTGTCAAGTTGCCATTATTAGATCTGTCAATAAAGTCGTGAAAATACTTTAGGAACTATTACGGTGTTTCATAGCATTATAATCAATGGGGCTACCATACTCTATGACGTAAGCGGCAGTGGCAGAAGCCCCGTAACACTTTAACTCATCATCAGCAAACCTCACTCGTCCACTGCTGGACATAGGTCTCCCCTAATGCACGCCACCGCTCCCGATTTTCGGCCACTCTCATCCAGCCCACACCAGCCAGCCTTCGAATGTCATCATCCCATCTTGTCGCAGGGCGTCCAACACTACGCTTACCGAGTCGCGGTCTCCATTCAAGGACTTTACGGCTCCAACGGTTGTCATTTCTGCGGCTAATGTGACCAGCCCACTGCCACTTCAGTTTGCTAATTCGTTGGGCTATGTCACACTTCAACTACTAGGTTTTGGCAGGCAGTGAGCTCCACTCCTTGACTTACACAAATCGTAAATAAAAAATGATCTCAAATAATTGCTTCAATTCGTTTTTTACATTAGAACTTAACAACCATAGACATCGGAAACTGTCATGGCGGGTTGGACGGCCAATCGGAATCGTGCCTGATTGATTCGTCATGTGTCACCGTGTAGAATGAGTAATCGGCGCGTACGCAACGTGGGCGAGGGGAAAGGAACGGGTAGAGAGGACATCAAGGAATACAAATCCTAACTAATATTATAAATACGAAAGTAACTCTGTCTGTCTGTCTATCTGATACTCTTTCACGCCAAAACTACTGAACGGATTTGAATAAAATTTGGTATACAGAATGCTACTTTTTATTGCGAAAAGGGGGTTGTAAGGGGTTAAAAGGGGATGTGAAAATTATTAAATAATTAAAAATGCTACCCAAAGATACTATTCCACGGCGGACGAAGTCGCGGGCGGCCGCTAGTATTGATATAGATTTTTGGAATGATTTTTTACGTTTAAATGTCGCTTTTATTTCCCGTTTCATATAATTTTATAGTTATAAATACATCCATAACCTGGGGGCGATTCTCTTGCGCTCCACATAGAAGTGGAATATATGAAATTACATTCATTTGTCATTACAAATCTTATTCAACTTAAATCTCGAGTGCACGAGAATCGCCCCCCTGGCCGAGTCTAATCCTTCACAGCTCTACAGCCGGTAACGGTATAAAAAGTATGGCCGGGTTAATTTTATTATAATTTAATATTTCTCAGTTATTGTCTGTGCGCCGCACTTTGATGCGCCCGCATCGATATTTGCTAGTGTTGCGTAACGATTTTATCGATGGTTTGTAGGAGTGAATTGAGTCGATAGAACAAGTATGGCCGCTGGCGTTTTTCGTTACTACTATAGACCAAAACCTAACCAGAAACACTTTCATAATACGTAATCCAGATGGTAATCGCTTACCATCAGGTGATCTGTCTGCTCGTCTGCCACCTATCACATAAAATAAATAAATAATTACTGTGTTACGAGGAATATTCACCGGTGTATAATTATCAGTGGCACAGCAAAGGTCCCCTTCATTACTAAAATCAAGTCATCACTACTATGATGGGATTGGATTGTTAATGAGAAGTCGCAAAATCCATCCTATTTATCAAAAAGAAAATTTTATAGATGACATGTACAAAAAAACGCAACATTTGCGCGATGTCATTGACACTCAGCACCATCTATTAGAAAAGTTTGGAACTCAAGCGAAGTCCTTTCCGTAGTATCTCTGCGCTGCCAACCTTTAACCCCCTTTCCCCCAATTGAACCCCCGCTGCCCTCACTCACTCGACGAAACAGCACAGCGTTGCTTCATGCCGGTTTTCTGTGTGGTGGTTTTCGGTAGAGCCGGCCCATTCATGCCGAAGCGTGGCTCTCCAGTTGATTACTATAACAAGAGAACATTATGAGCATTGCGTTTTATAAAAGTGGCAATAAAAATTATTATCTAATAAGCACCTCGTAAAGTACTTATTTAATTGGCCATTAATTATTTTCGCTTATCTTTAAGTCGAACTGTAAAATATTATTGGTACTAAAATATTATATAAAAGCTTTTAGTGAAACCACGGAAACCGGTGTGGCTACTGTTGGCAAATACTTCAGTTTAAGTCCTAATTTAGGGTTTGTATCAATTAAAGTAATAGTTCAAAAATGAGTTCTAACTCTTAAGTCCTTAAATGGAGTCTTAGTCAACAAGAGTCGACTCATAGAGCTGTAAAAGTTAAGTCAAGTATCAGCCTATATACTGTCCCACTGCAGGACAAAGGCCTCCATCATAGAAATCAAGTCATCGCTACTATGATGGGATTAGGCTTAATCACCACACTTGCCTAATGCGGATATATTATGAGATTTTGTGTGAATTTTTTTTATTTGGAAATAGGAGTGTTAACCTTTTAAGGTCACCAGCGCAATGATGACTCTACTTGTCGCTTACCATCAGTTGATCCGTCTGCTTGTCTGCCTCTCACATTAAAAATCACACCACGTTAGGAGAAACTCGACATACTTTAACATAAGTTATATCTCAGAACTGGTATCTGGGTTATAGAAAATCATTATATCTGAGTAAATAAATATCTTAAGAGTCATTTAATACCGAGATATCTAATTGTGATCTAAGATGGCGCACGATTCGCCCGGAAGGCGTGTTGGCTTTGTCAAGATGCCGAGGATGTGACGTCATCCTTTAAATGCATATCTTAATGACAGCTATCATTGTAAAGAAAAATATAAGTAATAAGTAAACGTATGTCCTGTCGTGGTATGATAGGATATTTAAGTTATTTATTTAAGTTAACTGCTTAAGTTGATGTATTATTCATAATCAGGTAGAAACACATCAGTTTACCACAACCAGTCGAATTTCATCAATTGATATTCAACTTAATGCGTTTGACATTAAGATGACAATCCTTTGAAGAAATTTGACAGTTTTGTATACTTTGATGTGTGGCTGTACGTACTTATTATACGTATTATAAAAAAACTTGTTTCTGTTGTCTCTGCCTTAAAGTTGACAAAGAAAGAAATAGCATATAAAAAGTTTACAATAAGGAAATTTGACAGATTGTAGAAACCGAATAGAGAAAAGAAGAAAGAAAAAGTGAATAAGATTAATAAGTATTAGCCTAGTACTAGATATCCCACTGCAGAGCAAAGGCGTCCATCATAGAAATCATGTCATTGCTACTGAATCGAACCCTCGATTATGGTCCGGTACTGAAACCACTAAACCAAACGGGGCGTTAAACAATGCAAAATAGCTATACCTAATTCCAAACATCGATAAAAATAGTTTTCCACGCGCACATCACTAGTTGTCTATCATCTATTCCCCGATTCGAATCCACATTAACACTAAAAAAAAGCGGAATCAGGCCCCTTCAATTCCGGAGCGATCCCGACAAAAAAGCCTAGTCTTACCGTCTATAGCGTACCTAGAACTTATTAAGACAGACAATAAAGATTTCTAGCTTTACACCTATAAAGATAGGGCTCATTTTCAATTGTCAATCTAATGTGTACTTTTTGCTATACATAATAAATCAAAGCATTTGTATAGGTGCTGTTTATGATCCATTGTTTTCTGTTTCGTGTTTTAAAAGCAGCTTTTTCTCGATGGTTTAAGGTCAGTTTTTTAGTAATCGAATGAAAAAGATAATGATTTTGTACAACTGTCTAGTTGGGATTAGAAAAATGGAATTTGTGCAAATAAACTTAATCACAAAAAGTTTTGAAGTTTTACGTTAATCTTGTGTTGGCACCCATAAATAATCGGTAATTACACAATTAAAACTTGTGAAAATGTGTTTCTATACATATTAAATTCCGCTTGATTTGTTATATTTTAATATGAAATTTGATGGTGAAGTGATTTTATCATTATTTTAGCATAAATTATTATTGCTCTCTTTTTTAGATTAATTCAAAATAATATGTTCAAAATTAGTAATTTTAAAATGATATTTTAAAGTCCAAATAAACTGGAGTTGATCTAATATTATTTTAGTATGTAAGTAGATATTAATATAGAGGTAGATTCATTGACATACTTGCTTCGGCAGTACATATATTGTAATTGGAACGAGAATTCACAATAATGCATCGATAAAGTCATAAAATTAATTGATTGCTGCCGTTTATACTATAGGGCATGATAATCCCATTGGTTTAAACATGGTAACTCAATTAGTTACCCAAAAATACGTTTACAAGATTTTCTTGACCCATTATATTTAGAGACCTGTCCTGATTGTCTTACTATAGGGCAAAGGTCTTTGTGGTATCGAGTGACCATAGTTTAGCTGGGGTTAAAGCTCCGTCGTGTCTTGTCTCCTCCAGCGGATTCAGGGTGGACTTGCGATCGGTGTAGCAAGATTTGCATGGCAACTATAGGGCACAAACTTCCTAGCGCTGCCACTTTCATCTTCAAAGATGCTGTGGCCAATGATGATGATTATATAAAAAAAAGATCATTCCGCCACGCTCTTCTGGCACTACTCGGTAGTTTTCGGTTATCAGGCTCCCATTATATACTACTCTAGGTTTGTTTTTAAATTAATCTCATTAAAAAACCACTGGCCATTGCCCACTCTTCGATTTCGTCATAACATATTCCCATACCTAACGCTATTCGTCACACGCAACATTACGCAGAGCAATCCATCATGGCGCGTCTGTCACAGCGCCGTTTTTTACTCGTCGGCCCGTGTGTGTCCGGCTTTAGTTCGTTTTGAAATTAGAATCGCTCTGTAAAAAAGTGTTTTGACGTTGTTGAATGAAGTTTTGACGTAGGAAATGGCGGGAAAGTTTTTTTTTCTAGAATGTATGTGTGTACAGGTAAATGTTTTACAATTCTTTCTCGACGCTTTGTTGATAATAAAAGAATATTTCCAAAATAAAGGCTCAATAAATATTTGAGCCTTTATTTTAGGAAACCCTGATACCTTATTTGACAGTTATTCGAAAGTTGGTTTTTATAAATTTGGTTAAGTTTTTTTCCTTTAATTTATGATTAAGATCAAGAATTCAATTTGATTCGTTCTAACTTTTTTTTTCATTATTTCCTCAGAGCAGACATATCAAGCTCATACAGCCTCCACCAATTTGAGCATAGAGAAATTCCCCCATCTTTTTAAAAACCGTAACCATACAATCCGAAAACAGGTCCCATACAACCCATACAAGCATCACCGTGTCAAAGATTCCCACAATTTTTTTATTTCCCCGTAGAATCGGTCACGCCTCTTCGTTTCGTAATAATTAAAGAAATCTAATCAACCTTTGAAATTATATTACCGTGGCCGGATCGCTTTTTAAGATATTTTTTGGACCTTTTTCATTTGAAATCTGTTAACAAGTTTTAGTCAAAGAAAGTACCTACATAATTATTTTAGTCTGATTTTAAATGCAAACTAAACTATCCGATGCAACTGTCAATTTCCCATACAATTTGAATTTTTGCAACTGTCAATAAGAGCACACATGCATGACAATGACACATTGACATCTGTCATAATTAAAAGTCAGACTATCTAAATAAAATTATAGTGATATTTCTCAATATTGTAATGTATTAGAGTAGTTACGGCTTATTTCAATGCTCCCCAAAAGGCCATTAATAAAGATACAATTAAAAACTTTTTTTAATAAAAAAAAAACGTTTTTGGCGCCAACCTCCGCCAGACCTTTCAACAAATAGGTCAACCCATCAGTGTGCCATCAGTACATAAAATAGAAGCCGAACCAATAACGCTACCGCCAAAACGCACAGTCACCTATTCAAACGTTAAGAAAGATGACTTTCCAATTTTAAACACACGCCCGTGATTGGCTGTCAAACATCACCCGCCGGCCAATGGCGGCTCGTCAATTGCGATGACTTGCGGTTACGAAACAATTGTCTCAAAAAATTGTTCGGGATTCAAAAAACCCGGCTTCCGTTAAAGTGGCATGGCTCCTGAGTTTTTTTTTATTGTTCTTCGCGCCTTTTGTTCGCCGTCTGTCGATGTTCGATATTCAATTGTGGATTTAAAATTAATACGGCTAGTTCACACGAGGATAGGACAAAGGTAAATGTTTTTATACTGCCTACTGTATATTTTTGTTGCAAAAAGACATCTTACACAAAATTTCTTTCAAACTTCTATTCTACTGATTCTATCATCATCATCAGCCTGTCTCAGTCCGTTGCTGGACATAGGCCTCCCCCAATGTTCGCCATTTCACTGTCTTCGGCTAGACACATCTAGTCTATACCAACGGCTTTTCGCAGATCGTCACTCCATCTAGCCGGAGGCCGTCTACACTACGCGTTTCGAGTCACGGTCTCCACTCCAGAACTTTTCTACTCCCAACAGTTGTCAGTTTGACAGATATCGGATATTCAGCATGCTGATTCGATACACTATGTTAGGTCACGTTAGTCTTTTGACGACCTATTGACTCTAAACAATGACTGTTGTTTAAAACATTCAATATTTTTTATATAACGGAAGCAATTAGTCCAATCCAATTCAATCCAGATGTTTCGAATTTTTCGAACATAGCTCGGGTTTGTGATCACCAACCCGCATTAGGCAAGCGTGGTGATTAAGCCTAAGCCCATCATAGTAGCGATGATTTCTATCATAGTGGTCTTTGCTTTGCAGCTGGACTATTGTCTATGTGCGAAGTGGGTGGTGGGGAACGGCAAATCGATCGTAGCGCACGACATGGCAGAAATATGAATTAATTCTGGGCTGTCATGTGTCAAATTGCTTTATTTTCATAACTTCCTTTATAATTTTAAGTAAAAACGTAAAAATTTGCGATATGGGTCATAGTACATCTTATCATCTAGTTGACATGATTTGACAGATGACAAGTCCTGAATAGTTGCGGCCACTAGGGGCGCTGTCATCGCGCACACAACGAATATATTGGCTGATTCTTTACTATTTTACGAAGTCCAAACTTCAAAAAGGCCGTCCTTTATGAATCACCAAACAATTGCCAATTGTCGTGTGTCGTCTTTATCTAAAACAATTGAGATGGACGACATCGGGGTTAATTTATCGTGAATTAATTGGATCCAATTTTCCAATTTATATCTTAACTAGAACTACGTTTTTCACCTAGTTTTTAAATGAGTTACTGGCCTTCATTGACGACAAACAAGTTTTTTTTAATGCTTTATTGGTAAAAAGAAGAATGAAAGCAAAACAATAACTGAAAAGAGACCTATTTTTGAATTTTCGCTTCGTCCAAACAAACTACTTACTCGTTTTGTAAGTCACGTCGTCTCGTGAGTCGCATGATTATAATTTTCCCTATTTTTGAAATCACTCGCTTAGTGTGTCGCCAATCTTGTCAAAGTATAGTGTTAACTCGTTAATATTTGACGTGTGATTTGACGTAAATGCGTCCACTCGCCTCACGGAAACGAGTGGTTTACACCACTCGTTGCAAATCGCTCGTTTTCGAATGATTCAAAAATGCGGATGTCAAAAATCATGCGAGTCGCACATTTTTTAGTGACACGACAATTCAAAAATAGGTCTCCTAAAGCCCTATGGCAGTGTCCCCAAAATGCTGGCAGCATTAACTTCACGGCGAGATCTTGGGTTGGGATCTTGCGGTTCGATTTTCGAATCGACAAAATTTTTTTCGAACATAGCTCGGGTTTGTGATCACCAATCCGCATTAGGCAAGCGTGGTGATTAAGCCTAATCCCATCATAGTAGCGATGACTTGATTTCTATGATGGAGGCCTTTGCCCTGCATATAGGCTTTCTTTTACT
Source organism: Cnaphalocrocis medinalis (assembly GCA_014851415.1). Classification (NCBI taxonomy): domain Eukaryota; kingdom Metazoa; phylum Arthropoda; class Insecta; order Lepidoptera; family Crambidae; genus Cnaphalocrocis; species Cnaphalocrocis medinalis. The sequence continues at coordinate 2,508,975 of CM026301.1, read as the reverse complement.
TGCCAATACTATGCCTTGCCTATACTTGCCTGCGCTGTGTTTCGCCGAGTGAGGGTACAGGAGGCCCATTTGGGGGGAAAGGGGGTAAAAGCTTGGCAGCGCACTTGTGACTCTATTGGTGTTGCAGGTGTCTATGGGCGTCGATAATCGCTTACCATCAGATGATCCGTCTGCTCGTCTGCCACCTATCACAGAAAAAAAATATGTTGGTTAAGACACCATTGGCGCCTTATCGTTCTAAAATTGTCTATGCGCACCATAGACGCATGGGTTGCGCAGGAGTCGAGTGCCGCGCTATTTGTCCGTCGGACAGTGGCGCCACCTGCTGGTCGTTAACGTTTTACTGCGCAACTGGATCTGGTACAGGCAGGGTGACAAATGAAACTATAACGAATTTAAACTGAAACCTGGAATACATAAACAGGTCGAAATGAAATCTTAATATTATAAATGCGAAAGTAACTCTGTCTGTCTGTTACTCTTTCACGTAAATGTGAAATAAGCCTTTGAAAATTTGTGGCATTATTATCTTGAAAAATGAACAATGTTTTTTTTATATTGGCTCAGTATTTGGCTCACCTCAGCCTGATGATAAGCAAGAGGAGAACCCACGTTGCATTACAACGGGAGGGTAGTGACAACGCTTCGGCATGAATGCGCGGCTCGACCGGAGTGATACCACTGCCTCACAGAAAACCGGCGTGAAGCAGCCCCTGTGCTGTGTTTCACCGAGTGAGTGAGGGTAACGGAGGCCCACCCGGGGAGGGGAAGGGGATTAAAGGTTGGCAGCGCACGTGTAACTCCACTGGTGTTGCAAGTGTCCATGGGCGGCGGCAATTGCTTACCATCAGGTGATCCGCCTGCTCGTTTGCTACCTATCACATAAAAAAAAAACTTGCCCAAGAATTTCAAGATTTGCAAAAAAACGCCTCTCCTGTAAGATTTTGATTTTCTGATAACCGACTTAATAATACATATGACATAAACATGTATAATTGTTTTATTTAGATTAGAATTTATTGTTTTAAGATTTTTTTATTTTATTGCCCAGAGGCGATGTGTAGACTAAATAAAAATATTGCAATCGTGAAACAGTTTTTCCGCACGTCAGTACTCTTGTATCTCGTTTGCTCAAACATTCGCTATCTCTCACCCTTATAGGCGTTGCGGATTAAATAACAAATGTTTATCCCTCGTTTTTATGTCGAAAGGTCCCGGGTTCAATTAAAAATGACTTTAAGTACTATTTGTAAGCTATAAACCTGGATTCTAACCACCACTTTTAAGATAGATAGATATATAGATTTTTTTTATTACACAGAAATAGAATACACAGTGAAACGACGCTATCGCTTGTAGCGATTTCTTCCAGATAACCTTCTAAGATTTCTGAATAGTTAAAGCAAAAATTACTGATGCAACTGGGACTGATAGCTTAAAAGGTTTTCTGTGAAGTCATGGTATAACTTTAGTCGAGTCGAGGCTCAATCATGCTGAAGCGAGGCTTTCCCACGGTTAAGGTATGACTTCCTAAAAGAGATTGCGTTTTTATACGTTTGTAGAAATAAATTAGTCATGTCTTTTGTATGTTGTGCAATAAAGAATATACAGGGTGTATCTGTGAACATTTACATCCATTTGACCACGTCTTTTACCAACAATTCTGAACAGCATTTGTTCTATGACTTTTGGAAATTCACATAAAAAAAAAACGATTTTGGGGGAAAAAAATCGTCAAATTTTGTTCAGAATGGTTGACAGAAGACGTAGTTAACGAGATGTAAATGTTCTCAGATACACCCTGTATATTAGATCTATATCTCTTTGATATAGATCTATAAAACACAATTAAATCGATTGTTCCTAAGACTGACTCATAATAGTATAGAAATGTAGCAAAACGTAATTTTTCTCATATCAAATGAAATGTGACTTATTGCGCTACAGTGCTGTGGTATGCGTACAGTTGGCAATGAAATATATTGCTATCTCTTTTTTTAGTTGGCGTTTTGTATGCCTTTCTCACTTCATTGGGATTAATTAATAGTAGTGGAGATATAATACGTTAATCTGTTATGAATAAAGCCTTTTAAAAGTCTTAAAACAGTTGATTTTCTATTGGATCTGCTGTCTGGGCCTTACGACGTTAAGTGACTGGCCCTATGGCGCATTTGGTAAAGACCAAAAGAGTCACTACGCCAAAGGTCGTGGGTTCGATCCCTGCCCTGGACAAACATTCGTGTGATAAAAAATTGTGTTTGTTCAATGTCTGGGTGTAATATGTGTGTTTTCTCTGTGTCTGATATCAGTAACACAAGTGCTTAAGCTTCTTAGTACGGAGTCAGGTCAATATAAGAGATGTTGTGTGAAATTATAAAAAAAAAACATCCTCGCATTTAAGTAGTTCCGTTTATATCAATATTGGGGATGAATTCATTTGGGAATTAAGACGTCTGTACGTAAATCCGTACATACAACATGTAATATTTACGACTTCAACTGTACGAAGCCGGTATACTATCTACAGTGGTATCTGCGAGGCAGATTGAGTTTTCCCTTGGCACAGAGAGGCCACTTTTTACTGGGCTTTCCTACCTACTAAATCATACTGCGAAACGGATACTGTATCCATGAGTTAGTTTGAATAGAAGTACAGTACATAATGTTTTTTGTTAACAATACGATTGAATATAATATAGTACATTAATATTATTTATCTAGCCCTTATTTAACCACAATTACAATAAATTGTCGATGGCATATTCAGGATGTACCTGTGAACATTTATGTATCAACATCCATTTAACCACACCTTCTACCAACCATTCTGAAAAATGTTTGTTGGTTCTACGACTTTCCAAAATTTGTCGAACATTTTTTGACCATCCAACAACATCATACAATCATTCACACACGACTATCATACTCGTACAACTTTCATGTCCATTTTTTTTTTTGCAAATTGAAAATATTTTGAGAACCAATGTTTTTCAGAATGGTTGATAGAATATATAGACGTGGTTAACAAAATAGAGATCTCTGTATAAGTTCACAGTTACATTCTGTATTAATGTCGCCGAAAATTTATCACTGATGGATGTGAAATAGAGTCCCGGTAAACATTGATGCACCGTCCAACCATCTAGTTGATAAAAAAATATGATCAAGAAAATCCGCTCGATGCTCACTCGGCCATCCTAGATTTCGCTGGAATGATAGATAGATAGATCCGTACAGTCCTCGAGTGGAGACCGCGACTCGGTAAGCGTAGTGTTGGACGCCCTGCGACAAGATGGGATGATGACGTTCGAAGGCTGGCTGGTGTGGGCTGGATGAGAGTGGCTGAAAATCGGGAGCGGTGGCGTGCAATAGGGGAGACCTATGTCCAGCAGAGGACGAGTGTGGGTTGCTGATGAGATAAATAGATATATTTTATTGCACAAAAATCACATAACAGAAATAAAAAATGTAGTACAGGCAGATCTTTACGAGTTACGAAACCGAATGACCGGGATACGCCATTCCAGATTAGCGCTTAACACCGGGGGTATAACATTAGTTACTATTTGAATTACTATCACGGAATTAATGAATTAATCTTCAACATCGGGCGTAAACGGACCTAAGTAAGAATATCCTCCCATCAAACCAAGTCATGGCGACCCCATGGATCTCAGATTACCATACAATGGCCCGTCCTTGACTTAAGTTATCTACTTATCATTGCCTTCCTATTTTGCGCTAATACTGATTAAAACTCTTTGTTCGTTAGTTTGTAAGTAAATTAACAATGACTTACAGTCACACCGAAAGCCACGCTTCGGCGTAAATGAGCCGGCTCAACCGAAATGATACCGGCTCACAGAAGACCGGCGTAAAGCATCGTTTCGCTGAGTGAGTGAGGGTGCCGCTTGCCCAATAGTTAAAAGGGGAAAGGGAGTCAAAAGTTAGCAGCGCACTTGTAACTCCACTGGTGTTGCGGGTGTCTATGGGCTGCAGTAATCGCTTACCATCAGGTGATACGTCTGCTCGTCTGCAACTTTACAGAAAAAAATGACATCGCAGGGAAAATATATATTGTTTTAGACTTTAGTATCGTTATATAAGTTATTAGAGTTTATATAAACGTTGGAAAGAGCGACAGAACGGGTTAAACAGGATGTCGTGTTGAAAGAGACGGTTCCTTCTATGACTTTAGATTTGCATCTAAATCAATAAATATAACACAAGGTAAGAAGCTCGGTGGGCAAAACATCGTGAGAAAAACTACACGTTTCAGGTAGTTTCTAAAAGAAAGAAGAAAAAAAAAATCATTTATTTTATACTAGAGGCGGCAAACGAGATACTGCCGCAGCTAAACTATTCCACAAGACTGAGGTTCGCGGGAGAAAATTCCTCGAAAAACGCACAGTACTAGATCGCCAACCATCAAGATGATGAGGATGGAATGACAGCCGCTTGCGTGTGGTTCGATGTAAGAATTCAGCCGCAGGAAGTAGATCAAACAATTCCTCGGAGCACTCCCCATGATAGATGCGGTAAAGAATACATAGCGAAGCTATATCTCGCCGCAGAGCCAGTGGATCGAGCTGACTGGAGAGACTCAGGTCAGCGACAATTCGAGCAGCCCTACGTTGTATACGGTCAAAAGGAAGAAGTTGGTTGGTTGGTTTATTTGACACATTAAAAAAAACGGTAAAAATAGTTTACAAACTTGAGAAATTAAATATGGTGTGCCAAATAGGCTTCCACTCAGCATGTGCCGCAGCGATGGATGTCACTACGCTGGTTTTCAGTTTTATAACGTGTTACAATGATTCAATTGGTTTGGTTCCTGTGGCTATAGCAGAATTTGGGAGTCTCATCTTTGATCATAGAAAACTTAGATACAGCGTGGAGCGTGGCAAGCGTGGTGATTAAGCCTAATCCCATCATAGTAGCGATGACTTGATTTCTATAGAGGCCTTTGCCCTGCAGTGGGACAGTAAATATATATATAGGCAGATATAAACAGTGGCCGGCTCGTCCAGAGCCTGCTTCACGCCGGTTTTCTGTGAGGACATGGTATTACTCTGGACTCCAGAGTAATACCATATCCTCACAGAAAACCGGCGTGAAGCAGTTGGCAGCGCACTTGTAACTCCACTGGTGTTGCAAGTGTCCATGAGCGGCGGCAATTGCTTACCATCAGGTGATCCGCCTGCTCGTCTGCTACCTATCACATAAAAACAAAAAAAAAGCAGTGCATGCGCTGTGTTTCGCCGCGTGAGTGAGGTACCGGGGGGCCCAACCAGGGGAAGGCGGGTTAAAAGGTAAGCTTCTGACACTGGTGTTGCAGATGTGCATGGGCGGCGATAATCGCTTACCATCAGGTGATCCGTCAGCTCGTCTGCTATATCATAAAAAATAGGCTGATACTAACTTTGAGGCTTACTCTCAGGTCCAGTATAGAATGTAGTCTTAAGATTTTACTGTCGATATTCTTGAATCTAATATCCCGTGTATAATAACGGCTATAACTCTTGAGCCACCGGTCCCAGGTTCGACGCCTGGCCTGATTTTGATCGATCGACAGCGATATCGCAAGCAAACAAGCTGGGACGACTTAGTTAACCGCTGCTAAGTCAGATAAAAATATAGAGTGTATGAGAGAATATTTACATCCCTTTAACCATGTCTTCTACCAATCACTTTGGACAACATTTGTTCCACGACTTTTGGGAATATTTTTTTAGAAATTTGCGTTGCAATATTAAGTAGGATAAATTATTAAAACTAAAAATAAACTATTTATAGACATAAGTATAAAGTAATAAAACTAAAAATAAACTATGACATGATGATACAGACAGCCACACATCAGGTTACCACAACCTGTCTTTCCTCAAATAGATATTGAACTTAATGTGTTTGACAGTAAGATGACAATTCATTGAAGAAATTTGTGTAGTGTCACCCGTTTAGCTTCACCTATCAGACAATGAAACAGACTACACTTGTATTCTTCAAAAACAGAAATATAATTTTCCACTTATAAATAAAGTAGCTTTTACCCGCGGCTGCGCTCGCGCCCCCCACTTCCCTAAAATAGAGTAAGAAAAGGGGCAAAAAGTAGCCTATGTTACTCTCCATCCCTCAACTTTCTCCTTAAAACTCTCGCCAATTCGTCGCTCCGTTTTGCTGTGAAAGAAAGACAGACAGACAGACACACTTTTCCATTTTTAATATTAGTATGGATTGTACTTATACAGTGTCATTAATACGAATAGTAGGCTACAAACACTTTTATGTCTATTCATATCGCATAAAGCATTTAGCGAGCAAAGGATACCGCGTGTATTTATAAATACTGTTTTTAATTATTATTAAAATGATACAGATCAAGTTTTCCTGTTAATTACTGTCTAATAAACGGATGGACTGCCTTATTTATCTAGTGGTGACTTTGGGTGGGTGCCGTAGAGATGCGATTGGCGACTTTTGTTCCTAAAAGTCTAGGGCACACCTGCGACAAAATGAATTATGAGTCAAACATCTATCTTCTATACTATTTATACAGAGATTAATTCTACTACATCGTCAAACCTTATACATCAAAAAGGCGAAACACAATCGCGATTCAAACAACGCACAGAGCCATCTATTAGTAGACATTGGAACTACTATGCCGAAACAAAGTGAGGGCGGGCCACTAGTCTTCTATAAAGACCGTTAGCGGAAAGTGGGTAGTGACCATACTTTACTCATTACTCATTTTATACCTAGTCTTCTGTAAATGTCTAACCATAGTTAGACGGAATATAAGAAGTATAAAAGTTACTTTAGTTTTTAGCTCAGTGAAAACTTTATACCCCATTCTATCAATCATCTTCTTCTTATTTTAAACAAAAGTACAATGTTATGCCTAACTTAAGCATTTTCAGATATGTAAATGATACAAGTACAAGTCAATGGAAGTATCTCAGCAGATTATGATGGTTGTACCAATCTTGTAAACGTCAAAAAGAATCAGAGTGGACGGACATACACAAACGAGCAATAGGTACTCAACCCATAACTGAACAGATATCGCAAAAACGCAAAACGCATCGTTGTGGCGTATCCCCGATTAGTTGTAAACCATTTATCGATGTTAGCGATCGGTTTAATTAAACAACTAATTAAAACCTAAGTTTAGAACTAAAACTAATGTTTAAAAGTTTTTCCGAGAAAGGACTCCAACTTATTTCTTTAAAGGGGGAAAGTTATGAACTTTACAAAAGTGAATTTGCTTACACAGACTGTTATAGCTGTAGGCACAGAATACTTAATAGTACAAGTACAGAATGCCCACTTCTAAAAACCGTTTATAGAAAAATAAAGGCTCAGGCTACCATAACATAAGTTGAAATTCCGGCCGCCCAGCGTTCAACACCTACAATATTCATACCTAGAAGTGCGTTCTCTTTCTATCGCACGCACTGTCGCGCATGCGTCGCCGCTCGCTCGTGATTTTCTACTGACTGGCCCCTCCGGAGGGGACGCCGCATGTACTTGCAAGTTTGATACTACACGCGGAGTGGGACAGGCCTGCTGTAGGTGAATAGTTATACAACCAAAAAAATTTGTTAATTATACAGTGCTATTATTAGGTAACCGTGGGAGAGCCACGCTTCGGCATGAATGGGCCGGCTCGAAGTGATGTCGCAGTCATCTGATTGAAACAGCTATTTGATTGGAAGACTAGCGCGTTTATTGAATTGCGACGTTTAATTGAATGACTAGACCGAACGTTGAATGAACAAGCCTCACCCAACGTCCAACAAATTACCTGATTGTAACATAGCTCTTTGAACATAGCGGACGTAAAATCAGTCAGGTCTATGATTGTAATTTAGTTAATTTTTTGTCCACTGCGGCGTTGGTGCTCATCAAAACAAAGAAGGCGTCAAACAGCTGGTAGGTACAGATCGAATAAAATAGCACTGTCTTGATATTTTATTTGCGAAAAAAATCTTTTTAATGTGTGTTATTGGGTCATGCATGTTATATTTTATTTTATCTAAAGTTACTTAACTTTTAAGTTTCGAACTTATCAAACATTACAAAGTCAGCTATATCCCATTCAACGACTACCTATGCTAAATGACGTTCAGTCAAGAAGTTGAACGTTGTGTTAAACAACTTGACGAGTTGTCCTTTAGTCATTATCTAAATTAAAAGTCGCGATTCAATGAACGCGCTAGTCATCCAATCAAATAGCTGTTTAAACCAGATGACTGCGACAGTGATACCACGGCCTCACAGAAGACCGGCTTGAAGCCTTGTAGATTGGTCTCTTTTTTTTTCCAAGACAAGCTGCACAAGACCGAGAGAAATGGTGACATCTCATATCCATGGACGTATATAAGGGGGTGGTCCAGGGGTCCGGACCCCCCCCTCCCCCATTGAGGCCTGGTTTGACATAAGGTTGAATCGGCTATAGCCAAGGGCGACTTAATTAAGGGGTCGGCAAGGTTGGTGGGGTAGCAAATTGTAGATAGCCCTGGGACGGCAAATCAACAAATCAACCTCACGTTCTTCAAGAATGCGTACATGTAATAACGCACGCTGGGTCCAGCCGGTCTATATCGGAGGCCAAGACTCATTTTGGGTCGGTGAGCCATCGGAATAAGTCTTTATCAAGGCCACATAAAAACTGAATTACAAACGTAAAAACACTTTCAAGGAGAAATCGAATACCTTGAAAGGTAATAAAACCGTGTATTGTGAATTAAGAATTCTCATATATGATAGTCGATCAGGTAAAAAATTAATGCATTAACATCTTTATTGCGAAGTTGGATAACTCACTTAGCTAACAACTTAAGAGACGACTGCACGCACAATTAAGTTTCAACCTTATAAGGTTTGGCAAAAAGTTGAAAATTAAACGCACAGTGAGCGTATGAGAAAATTAACATAGAACTCTTTCTTCAAGTCGGCGTAGACGCACACGTTTTGGACAAAAGAAACTTCAACGTTATTCTTTAGTTATTAAGGTTGTGTTTTGTCTGTGTGAAGTTTGGTAATTGTATGAAAATTCATACAATATTGACAATCACTAATAGCATTTTGCAATTTAGATAAATGTACTAAAGCTTGTATGTATGTATGGAATCGTAAATTCGATCTGCAAGTATCGGTTTCGGTCAATGAAATGTGTGTAAGAACGTGTATCAGCTAATTGGCATTCAATAATTATGTCCAGTGGCACATCTGAATGCCAACACAACGAAAATATTACCAGTAGACTTAACTTAACCATGAGTTAAATAAATTCTCACAACATCCTCATACATTGACCTGACTCCGTACTACGCAGCTTAAGCACTTGTGTTACAGATATCAGACAACAGAGGAAACACAAATATAATACTTAAATACATATTACACCCAGACACTGAACAAACACAAGTGTTCATCACACAAATGTTTGTCCAGGAGGGTTGAACCCACGACCTTTGCCGTATGAGGCAGGGTTACTACCAAATGCGTCATCTAGCCAGTCAATTAGCCAGTCACCTGTTTGGTTGCAAATTATTTTTGTTGTTAAGGGCAGGTCCCTCCACCAGCCCATGGTCCTTCCAACCGACTCGACACCGAATCTTGGGAGACGCTCACCAGGTACTTGCTAAGGGCTCTTAGCAAGTACCTGACCTGCAGGCCGTTGGGTGCGCAGCAAAGCTCGCTTCACCACGAAGATGCTTGACCGGTGCCACCAAACTGCCGCAGCGTAAGTAAGACTTGCAACATAGGTCCCTGAATACAGGACCCTAAGTGCTTTGTACCGCACGCCCCAGGTCGATGAAGATATTCTCGACATCTTCCCGAAGCAGTTACTAGCCCGCTGGCCGATAAAGTTCGCATGCTGCAAAAAGGAACACCCTTGGTCAATCACCACCCCAAGTAACTTTGCCATGCTCACGTGCGCGGTCGATTTATTGTCCATTATCGTTGGGGGGCGCTTGAATTTGCCTTTCATGGTGTTGTCTGCAACTTCGCAGCTGAGAAAGTCAGACGGTTCCGATGCTGGCAGACGGTTCCGATGATGAGTTGTTAAGGGCAGTCTTTTAGCCGTCTCCTTCACACTTTTATCTCTGATACAGTTGCAGATATCTTGGTTAACAGTAAAGGAATGTTGTTGTGTGCGACAATTCCATTGAAATCCTTCTTCGCTGTTGACCATCTCTGTTGTTAAGGGCACAGGTCCCTCCACCAGCGCATGGTCCTTCCTACCGTCTCGGCATACGGACCGAATCATGGGAGACGCTCACCAGGTACTTGCTAAGGTGTTGATATAGGCAAGACACAGGTCCCTCCACCAGCCCATGGTCCTTCCTACCGTCTCGGCATACGGACCGAATCTTGGGAGACGCTCACCAGGTACTTGCTAAGGTGTTGATATAGGCAAGACACAGGTCCCTCCACCAGCCCATGGTCCTTCCTACCGTCTCGGCATACGGACCGAATCTTGGGAGACGCTCACCAGGTACTTACTAAGGTGTTAAGGGCACAGGTCCCTCCACCAGCCCATGGTCCTTCCTACCGTCTCGGCATACGAACCGAATCTTGGGAGACGCTCACCAGGTACTTGCTAAGGGCTCTTTCCCCGGTGCGTTTCTTCACTCCCTACAAAGTCTGTGTCTTTAGCCCATCTCAATGTCACTTCTCCCCAAATGGGACGTGAAAGGTGTTAAGGGCAGTCGTTTAGCCGTCTCCTTCACACTTATATCTCTGATACAGTTGCAGATCTTGGCTAACAGTAAAGGAATGTTTTGGCGCGGAGTCGCCGGTGCGTGGCGGTTTTTGTATGCAAGCCCGACTTCCGCTCCCGTAATGATACGAGCGTACACAAGGGGCAGGACTTGAAACGTGTCCGAAGATGGAGGCTTTTTTACTTGGGTTAGGTGGCAGACGAGCAAACGGATCAGCTAAAAATAGTTCTGAGAATCATCATCATTTCAGCCAATAGACGTCCACAACTGGACATAGGCCTCCCCCAAAGTTCTCCACACAGATCGGTCCTGTGTCCCCCGCATCCAATGGACTCCCGCGACCTTCACCAGATCGTCGGTCCACCTGGTGGGAGGCCTGCCACGGCTGCGGCCTCCTGCGCGTGGCCTCCACTCAAGGACCTTTCCACCCCAACGGCCGTCTGTTCTCCTCGCAATGTCTGTTCTGAGAATAGCGAATATATACTCAATAGGTAATTAGTTAGTTCTTTTGTGCCTGTCAACCTCATCATACTGTACGGTGGCCAGCACATCAAGTTACTACCTACAATCTGTCAAATTTCATCAATCGAACCTCACTTTTATGTCAAACGTGTTTGGTTCAATATCAACTGAGGAAATTTGACAGATTGTAGTAACTTGATGTGTTGGCCACTGTACATCATACTTGGATCTAACGGCCGCTTACCATCAGGCAGAGTGAGGTCTTGATTGTCCTCAATGTAAAAAAAATATTGGGGGAGACCTAGCAGTGATGCAATGCCGGTGGTAGCTCAGAGGATAATATCGTGCGACTTCTTAACGAGAGGTCGTAGGTTCGAAACCAAGCATGCACATCTGAATTTTTGAAAACATTTTCACTCACTGAAATGAAAACTTGGTTCTTTACATACATTCCAATACAGTCCAATAGTAGCATTACAATCTGCCACTATTGGACGATGAGGGAAATCATTTCTAGGAACACTACATATTCCAGAAAATGAATCAAAAACTGCTTCTAATAAATGACCATTATTCAGCTGGACTGGTTCAACTGTTCATTTGATTAAATTTACCTAATTACCATACTCCCCAATCTTGAATCTATGATCTAAATATACCCAGGTTTCTAAAGCCATGGTTTCGTTTCAAAATGTCTCGGGACTCATTTTCAAAATATCTCGCACTTTACACCAGCCACTACAAGTGCAAAATAAGTCATAATCATTAAAACAAGCAGTTTTGATCTTTATTACAAAGCAATAATGTTTATGATGGGTGCATAATGATATCGCCTACTTTAAAGTCAAGATGTAGTGATAAAATCGTAACATTTTTAAATTCACTTACTAAAATGAGAACTTGGATCTCATACATATACTTATGGTAGTTTTGACTTATATTCATACAAAGTCGGTTTCGTGTAACCATGATCCAATTGGTATGGTAATGTGAATGTCAGACGGCAGTTAAGTTAAGTATATATAATATAGCCTATAATATACTGTCCCACTGCAGAGCAAAGGCCTCTATCATAGAAATCAAGTCATCGCTCCTATGTCCGGATTAGGCTTAATCACCACGCTTGCCTATATTATGCGGATTGGTGATCACAAACCCGAGCTATGTTCGAAAAATTCGAAACATACTTTTGCTCGACCAAATTACCAAAGCATTATACCTATTGACACTTTCATAAAAACGTTAGATAAAACAGAAGAAAAGATTCTAAAGAAAAATGTTGCATGAGAATCCAATAAAATATTTTTATGAAGAAAGAATTAACGACTTGAATAACCATTCTTGATGAAGACATAATTTCAATAGATTAACGAATTAGCATCATCTTTATTGCACAATTATTGCAATATGTTGATATAATTTATGTAAAAGCAGAGTAGAGAGATATTAATGAGGATTTGAACCGCTTTGTCTATGGCGAGTAAAAATTTACATTACTCGTATTACGTCGTTTTATTGCAAGAACGAATTATTTACAAATAATAGTGGTTTAAGTAACAGGCCGTGATTTCGAGGTCCCGGGTCGAGCAAAAAGTATGTGTCGAATTTTTCGAACATAGCTCGGGTTTGTCAACAATCCGCATTAGGCAATCGTGGTGATTAAGCCTAATCCCATCATAGTAGCGATGACTTGATTTCTATGATGGAGGCCTTTGCCCTGCAGTGGGACAGTATAAAGGCTGATAGTTGAATTTAGACTGTATAGGTTGAATATTTTTTTCTACTTCTACGGAATCAGGTCAATTTAAGTGAGATGTGATATTAATTTAATTCATTTATACATCTTAGACGTTACCGTATTCAAAATATGCACCATAACTTTAGCATTCAATTAGATTCCGCAAAACTTAAACTATAACTTAGATTTTAATGTAAGGTGGAAATAATAAATTGTATTTGATTTAATTTACGATATTATCTGTTAGGTACCTGTATTGCGAAGTTTACAGTGAGTCACTACATCTTGTACCGTTGGCATAAATCTAGATGCATTTTAAGAGGAAAACTGTAGCGACAGCAATAAAATTACAAATGCACATTAACTTATACAGGCCGGATGGCGCATTTGGTAGTGACCTTGCCCCATATACGTAAGGGTCACGGGTTCGATTCCCGTACCAACACAATATCTGTTGATGAAAAAGATATTTGTGCTGGGTCTGGGTGTTTGTGGTTCCTTCGTTGTTTCTGGTTTCCGTAGCATAAGGGAAAACCTTAGTTTGGGACCAGGACAATGTAGGTAGCGTAACGATGGTTTAAACTCTTTTGATACTGGCCGCCGTTTAAGGCTGATTTTATTTGTATTTGATTTAATTTACGATATTATCTGTTAGGTACCTGTATTGCGAAGTTTACAGTGAGTCACTACATCTTGTACCGTTGGCATAAATCTAGATGCATTTTAAGAGGAAAATGGTAGCGACAGCAATAAAATTACAAATGCACATTAACTTATACAGGCCGGATGGCGCATTTGGTAGTGACCTTGCCCCATATACGTAAGGGTCATGGGTTCGATTCCCGCACCAACACAATATCTGTTGATGAAAAAGATATTTGTGCTGGGTCTGGGTGTTTGTGGTTCCTTCGTTGTTTCTGGTTTCCATAGCATAAGGGAAAACCTTAGTTTGGGACCAGGACAATGTAGGTAGCGTAACGATGGTTTAAACTCTTTTGATACTGGCCGCCGTTTAAGGCTGATTTTATTTGTATTTGATTTATGCATTGAAAAATAAACAGACACGCTCTCGGGAGCGCATTCCGAACTGAGTGATGATATCGCGAGGAGCTAGAGTAAGGAGGGTCCAGACCTCACGTTATAGTAGGTTTTGGGAGGAAGTATCCTCCCAGATTGTGGTAGTTAGAGTGTGAAATAACCTATTATTTTCAGAAAAGCAATAAAAGATATTTCGAAACAATACCGCCTCCACCTCATTGCAACAGTACCTATGTGATGTTGTCTCAATTTATTTTTATTATGTGTTGTTTTCGTCTTGTCAAAGTATGAGTTTAACTGTGAATGAAATTATGTTTTTCAATTCATTTATGTTTTTATTTTCAGGTACAGTTATCGAGAAAAGAGTTTCAGTAAGGGAAATCATCGAGAGGTATTTTGCATGTTTTACTATCCAAACAATTTAGATGTCTACATGATAGCTTAACCTTTTAATGCGCAGTAGGTATAATGGTAGCTATTAAAACAATTTATTTTGGACCTTAACTTCAACTTAATATAAGGTTCAAAAAATGGTGTCTAACATAATCGACAGAGCCCCATAAAGGTTGACTATACTTTCAGAGGCCCGTACCAAATTCTTCACAAAGGGCCCTCCTGCTATGTCATAATACCTCATAATGCCACTTTTATATCAGACTAGTGGCCCGCCCTCACTTCGCTTCGGGACCGTAATTCAGAAATGAACCCAATAGATGGCGCTGTGTCCAATTACATCGCGCAAGCGTTTCGTGTTTTCGGTTTACCTATAAGCCTTGTTGTTGTCTATAGAAGTTATCTCTTTATAAATAGTATATAGATTAATATAAATTACAAGTTATTTTGCCGTCTGTACCTGTTGCAATGACTATAATATTCTTACTTGTGCGCATGTCTAGTCTAGGTATAGTTGTATACAGTTTCCTGTAATTAATAACGTCTTTCGATATAGCTGTGTAATAATAACTATTGTATATGTATACGTAGGCACATTGTATATTATGTTAGTGACATATTTCTTGCTTAACATATATTTTATACTGGCATCATCTTTCTGACGCCCAATTTTGATCTATTCGTTTCGATTGCCGGGTCGAGCAAAAGTGTGTATCGAATTTTTCGAGCATAGCTCGGGTTTGTGATCCAATCCGCATTAGCAAGCGTGGTGATTAAGCCTAATCCAATCATAGTAGCGATGACTTGATTTCTGTAATGGAGTCCTTTGCTTTCCAGTGGGACAGTATATAAGTTGATCATTCTTTTTTTACTGGTGGCGTAGCGTAGTAGGTAGGAATTAGGACGTGCGGCGGACGGTACTTTTAAGGGGGTGGCAAAATATCCTGCATCAATCTAGGGAAGGACATAATAATAGGGTGACAGCAATGCAAAAAACTGATTACGTCACTGTACTAGGAGGGCAGCACTATTCAGGTTTAGGGGGTGAGAAAGACCGAATTGGCAAACTGAAGTGGCAGTGGGCTGGTCACATTAGTCGACGAACTGACAACCGTTGGAGCCATAAAAGTCCTTGAGTGGAGACCGCGACTCGGTAAACGTAGTGTTTGGACGCCCTGCGACAAGAGGGATGACGACATTTGAAGGCTGGCTGGAGTGAGCTAGATGAGAGTGGCCGAAAATCGAGAGCGGGTGGCGTGCATAGGGGGAGACCTATTGTCCAGCTGTGGACGAGCGTGGGTTGCTGATGATGAAGACAAGATGTCGGTAAACATCATCAATCATAATAACTGAGTTTTATTCCCATTTGACAAGTGATGAGCTCATAGACAAGAACGCGCCTTCTGAAGGGTGGTTCGAGTCCTAGCATGCGCCTCTAGATTATTCAAATCTTTATCTCTTAACTAGTGGCCCGCCCTCACTTCGCTTCGGGACGTAATTCAGAAATGAACCGATAGATGGCGCTGTGTCCAATTTCATCGCGCAAGCGTTTCGTGTTTTCGGTTTACCTATAAGCCTTGTCGTTGGCCATAGAAGTTATCTCTTTATAAATAGTATAGATTTCTACAGTGGCAATAGGTGGAAGTATGACATAGCGAGTCCAAGTGAAATCTGACGTTAGTTGATCATAAAAGTTCAACCTGTAGTATGGATAACTGTCAATGTCAAATAATTTGTCAAAATCTACAATCGACTTTCATCTTTAACTCAAACACATTTGTTCATTATTTAATCGATGAAAGTCAGTTTTGTGTAGTAATAGATTGGACATGTGCTGTCTGTACATCTTAAAAACAAAATGGAGATGAAACTTGCCAATGGAATATTTCCACAACATTTTTACGCAAACACAGAAAAAAAATCCGACATTTTTTCCCTATATAGGATGTCAATTTCAATCGAGTAGGTACTAGGGTAGCATAAAAGAAAAGAAATACCTCTTAAATTCTTGGAAATCAAGAAAACAGTGGGCTCCCCAAGTGCTAGCACAAACAGCACTGTGTCGTTGCGTGTCAGATTTTCCATTAAAAATACTTGTGCTGAGTTAGTAGTTGGAAAACGGCTTACGAGGTAAACGTTGTTCGCCTTGAGACCGCGTACACTTCGCCATCTCGCTCGCTCTCACAATATGAAGGTGTGTCTGTCTCTGTCTAGTTACGCAAAACGTAGCTTAAAAGAATGCTGCATGCTATCGCTTGATGTTGAAGTATTTTTAATTGCATTTAAATATTCGTTGTGAAGAGATAAAAAGAGGTTTTGTCTTTGGTACTAGACCTTTGACTCTATAATGTCTATGATTAACAATAGGATAATCTTTGTCTATGGGTGGGGTAACCTAACACTTATCGACCCTATTAAGTTTTTTATTACGAATTAGGATTTACGGATACGTTATAAATTATGCAGGATATAATTATGTTTAAGTGTGTGCGCAAACACAGGTCCACTCTTTATTGACCCAACCCGGGATCGAACCTGGGACACTAAGCGTATCCGTCGTTTTGAAGTGAGACGCACTACCCACTGCGCCGCCGATTGCTGTCATACAACTAATACTTGGTAGTAAATGTGGGCGAGCCACGCTTCGGCATGAATGGGCTGGCTTGACCGGAATGATACCACGGCCTCGCAAATGACCGCAGCGCTGTGTTTCGAAAGTGAGTGTACCGAAGGCCTAATTGAGGTGAAAAGGGGTTTAAAGTTGGCAGCGCACTTGTGACTCTACTAGCTTTGCAGATGTCTATGGGCTACGACAATCGCTTACCATCAGGTGATCCGTCTGCTCGTCTGCCACCTAGAAAAAAGTCAAGTCAAACCTTAGTTTATTTATAGAATACCTATCATATTTTTATTTTGACACTTGTAACTTTTTAACCTCAAGGTGTCAAAATTATTTACTTCTTTGTCAGTAAGTAAAGTATAATATGTTTTTGTTCAATATCCTTACAGACAGATAGTTGATAAATATCATAATTTCCAATTCATTTATTCATAACTAGCGGCGCCCGCGACTTCGTCCGCGTGGAAAAGTAACTTTTTACCCCCCTTTCAACCCCTTACAACCCCTTTTCGCAATAAAAAGTAGCTTATGTCTTTCTCAGGGTATAGATTTCGTATACCAAATTTCATGTAAATCCGTTGAGTAGTTTTGGGGAAATTAACAGACAGACAGACAGACAGAGTTACTTTCGCATTATAATATTAGTATGGATTATTCATTTTTGCTTGTAAATGCAAAGTTATTGCAAAACCTGTTACTGTAACCTAATTTCCAGTTGAGCAATTTCAAAAGTAATAAATATAAGTCCTAAACTATTTTTCTTTGAACTTTTTATAAAATGTAACCTCACTTTTTACGTTATGGACTCGAATAATGGTGAATTACAGAACCCCAATATATGTAGCTACTTTACTATGACTAATCTAATATAGCTACTTTTCTATAGCTGCTCAGTAGAGTAACTATAGAAAAGTAGCTATATTAGAGTAGTTATAGTAGAGTAGCCATTACTATAACTACTCTTCTATGGCTACTCTACTATGGCTAGGTAGGTAGTTTGGCATATCTTTGGGAAATCTCCTGACATAATTAAGGTGACTACTACAAATAGCTAATTTAATATAGCTACTTTTCTATATCTACTATACTATGGCTAATCTGCTATGGCTACTCCACTATGGCTAGGAAGGTAGTTTGGCATATCTTTCGCAAATGTACCCGAAAGGTTTTATTTTAATCAAACATAAAATAATCATGGGCGATGACTCCTGAAATTATAACGGTTAAACTACATTATGGCTAATCTAATATGGATACTTTTCTATAGCTTCTCTAGTATGGCTACTACACTATTATGACTTCTCTACTATGTCAAATCTAATATAGCTACTCTTCTATGGCTACTCTACTATGGCTAGGAAGGCAGTTTGGCATATCTTTATCAAATGTACCCGAAAGTTTTTATTTTAATCAAACATAAAAAAACATGGCGATTTCTCCGCGTGTTTCAGAGGATGGGGGGCGTTCGCCGTTTTTTATTTATTAATTCTCTCAACCCATGTCTGGATACTTACAGACGTATTCACACCCGTGAGGATGAATTTACACCGAAGTGACGTTTTACTTTTTATGTGATAGACTTCTTTCAATCCTGGGTTTTTTAGGCGGGGCGTGAAACGGCATCTCAGCAGGCCTTCAGGGTGAGAGTGACAGACTCAATGGACACTTTGTCTGTTCTTTTGTGACTGTCAATCTCATATTTGGATCTGATGGTCGCTTACTATCAGGCGGAGTGGGGTCATCTTGATTGTCCTCAATATCAAAAACCTGACACCTGCAACACCAGTAGACTCAAAAGTGCGTAGCCAAACACAAGTGGTAAATTTTATATCATCTGTGGGTAGTGGGTCGCATTTTAAGCGACGGCTGCACTTGGGATTAGATCCCCAGGTTGGACAAAAAAATTGTACCTAAGTTTATCTGTTCAGAAATTCGCAGTGTCAGCCCGAAGTCTGGAAGTAAGCGGTCTTGTACCCCCGTGCCTCGGAAAGCATGTTAAGTGGTTAGTCCTACATACAATCTCTCTTCAATCGTGTCACACTGGTGTCCCATCGAATTAAGAGGGTAAGGGAATAGACCATCTGTGTTTTCGCACAATTCTGTGTACGTGGATGATCTTTAAGATTGGCCGCTGTATCCGAATCTCAGTTCAAAATATCACAAAACAACAAACGATGTTGAAATTGGACCTCAGCCTAACAGTGCGCCATCTAGCGGATTAATCCCCATAAGGTTCTTGATTTGTTCGCATGTGTTTCCTGGCTCTGTCCTACAATATGGACTCCTTCAAACGAAGCGTAAAGAAGCATCTCGCGGGCCAGTATGGCAGTGCCAACGGATGTGATGCAGTGTCATCGCGTCCGTTGTAACTGCAACGTGGGCTCTCCTCTTGCTTATCATCAGGCTGAGGTGAGCCAACATACTGAGACTTTTTGAGCTGACATTTGAGCTAGTTCCCTTTAATTGAGATTTCTATATAATATAATAAAAATGTTATATCATTACTAATCGGTGTGATAGGTCCCCCAAACCGACACTGGGTGTGGTCAGTATATTTATTAAAATCTCTTCATTGAAGAGGAAAAAATAAACCTTCCTTATCTTAGCCTCATGTTTCGAGAACTTTTTAGTTTTTATTAATTAAAAATCACTCGCGGAACATGTGAAAGTTTTGACCAGTTATGACTAATTTGACATGTAAACTCTGATTCATAATCATGTAAAGTAAACTGACAGATGGAAATGACAAGTTTCTATGCATTTTGACATTTTGCATGAGTCAAATTGAGTGATAATGTATGGGGATGACACATTGACATCTGTCAGTTTACTTTACGTGATTATGAATCAGAGTATAGATATGTTTTGATCTATGACCTCCAATAAACAGGTTAGGTAATAATTTAATAAACAAATTGAGACAACATCACATACATTGCCCTGGTCCCAAACTAAGGTTTTCCCTTGGGCTATGGAAACCAGAAACAACGAAGAAACTTGTGACTCTACTGGTGTTGCGGTTATCTATGGGCAGCGGCAATTGCTTACTATCAGGTGTTCCGTTTGCTCGTCTTCCACATATTACATAAACAAATGTCAAGTCTAACCTAGTTTACTCTTAGATTTACCTATATATCACACGATTTATTATAGTATTCATCTATGACTATAGCATAAAGTTCTGTATTGCATTTTGCATGCAAAAGAAATAGAAATAGAAAAAATCTTTATTCAAGTTAGGTCCATACAGAACACTTATGAATGTCAAAACATAATATAATCTACCACTGGTTCGGAACGTCGATTTCTACTGAGAAGTCATCATCATCATCAGCCTGTTGCAGGCCACTGCTGGACATAGGCCTCTCAAAATACTCGCCACTATGATCGATCTTCGGCTACTCGCATCCAGCTCCAGCTAGCCCTCTTGCGCAAATCATCACTCCATCTGGCCTGAGGTCGTCCTACACTACGTTTACCAAGACGTGGTCTCCACTCCAGAACTCGTTTACCCCAAAGGTTGTCAGTTCTGCGGCAGATATGGCCAGCCCACTGCCACTTCAGCAGAGAAGTCACCAGCAAGAAACTCAGTAGTTACTCTTTTCAAATAGTAATAAGTTACAGAGTTTCATTTGAGCTGTACAATATCTATCTAGGTCCAGATATTTGGATCATCATCATCATCATCAGCCCGGTAGTACCCACTGCTGAGTATAGGCCTCCCTTCCCTTTCGCCACTGTGCCCGGTCCTGAGCTGCTCGGATCCATGTAGCCCCTCCGATTTTAGCGATGTCGTCGACCCATCGCGCCACCGGACGACCTGGACTTCGTCGGCCGTTTCTTGGACACCTTCGGTCATAATTTTGCTCCACCTGCCATCACCGCGCCTAGCTAAATGTCCTGCCCAATTCCACTTTAGTTCTATCACTCTCAATCAAGTAGTTTGATATTTGGATCAAACGAATAAATTCTTTACGCAAACCCAATTAGTAAAAACCGTCAATAAATCCACCGAAACAAGTATTTAATCAGCTAAATTAATCAGAATGAAGTAATTAATATTTCGATGAGTAAGCTTGAAAAAAAAATGGCGTCTTTTTTTAATGTCACGCTCCGAAGCACGTTAGCGTTACGTACAAAAACTCACGCTTGTGATGTTTGTGATAAAAACTGAAACGGTACTTGTTCGGTTATACAACGTGGTAAAATGTATGTGTAGAATAAAGGTCAGTACAACGTACTGGAATCGAATAACTTAAAAAAAAATGTTGTCAAAAAATAGGGGTCCGATTACTAGGGAGCGTTACCTTAAACTTACTTTTTTTTTTTATGTGATAGGTAGCAGGCGAGCAGGCGGATCACCTGATGGTAAGCAATTGCCGCCGCCCATGGACACTTGCAACACCAGTGGAGTTACAAGTGCGCTGCTAACCTTTTATCCCCTTCCCCCCCAAGTGGGCCTCCGGTACCCTCACTCACTCAGCGAAACACAGCACAGGGGCTGCTTCACGCTGGTTTTCTGTGAGGCAGTGGTATCACTCTGGTCGAGCCGGCCCATTCATGCCGAAGCGTGGCTCTCCCACAGTTAAGTTTATCATCATCATCGTCATCAGCCTGTCTCAGTCCAATGCTTCCTCCTTTCCAAGGCGTAGTCACACGTTCATACCTACCGTAGCACTTTGACAACGTGTGACTGCGGATTTCCAAACATGAAAATTTATCTCTACATAGTGAATATTGCATACTTCAGAATAGTATTGTATGACATTATTGTAAATTGACAACGAAGGCTTGTTTTATACTTTTTCAGCGTCGTTTTTTGTCGTAGTTGGGTTTTAGTTTTTTACTTTTTTTTATATTCAAACCACGAGAAGTGATGGCTGAAATGATTTAAGACTTAATGTCAAAGTGTTAAAGTCCTAACTGATTAGCTCACTCCATCATGCCGTATGAGTTCGGTAAGCAAACAATATTAGTTTTACTAAGTCTTAAACACATTAAGGCTACATCCAACAATGATTGATATTCGTAAACTTGTTTCGTAGTGTTTAGTGTTGTGACTGAATTAAAAATATCGATAGTATAAAGTCTTCGACACATCCCATCATGATTTCATGATTCATCATCATGATTTTTTTAAAGTGCATTTTTTTACTTATGAAAAAAGTTAAATTGAAATGAAATATTTATTTGCTTGCTAAGTGTTACATACAAAGTTGCAAAGCAATTGATAAAATCATCATCATTTCAGCCAATAGACGTCCACTGCTGGACATAGGCCTCCCCCAAAGTTCTCCATAAAGATAAAATAAAAATTGATAAAAAGATCCGTCTACTCGTCTGCCACCTATTAACTTCAAAAAGAAATAACACGCTGGAAAGGTGTACAGATTCTTTTGATTTAGATATCCTCTCACGGGATACTCTATATTTAATATTTCAGATCAACTTATCGATAATAGAATCCATCGATAACTTGACATCTTGGCGTCTCTAGTCATATCTATGCTAGAGATATAACTATCTAAGTATCAATATGAGTTGGAGTATGCAAACGACGAGCTAATACAAAGTAAAGTAATGTTGTTTGTTTGTGTACAAGTTAATTTTATTAAAAAATACTTTTACCTTTTACCGTTTTGTAGACAATTTTTTTATGTTGTTTCTTTTAAAATCAGTGAAGACAAAATAATGGTTATCTTTCTCCATTATTTTGTTCAAAAGGCATGTGAAGCAAAAATTATTTTATAATTTTTTTTATTTTTTTCTCTTTTTTTCCACAAAACGATTGAATTACTAGTATATTGTAATGTCTTTAGTGTTAAAAAGTAAAAAAAAAAATTAATAAAAAACCTTTTATTTTTTTTTTTTACTTTTGATAAACAAAATGCCAAGGCAAGCGATACCGCGCGCCGCGCTAGGCACGCAATATGAATGGATAGGCGGCTCCCGCGGCCCCGATACAGCCTGTCAAGGGAACAAGTCTTCACCGCTATCATTCCATGCTATTTTTCCTTGGTGTTTGCAAAATTGTTTTACGTATTTTTTAGTAAACTGTATTTTTTTGCAAAAAAATGAGACGTAATTTTTTACGAGTGTCACGTTAGTTTACTTCATTTTGTAAGCTAAATCGATAGTGTTATGTGCCAATACCTGCTGCTATCTAACAAATTAATTAAAATATGAAATCGACCTTAGTGCTATTTACATAACAAAGTACCTAATATGCTTAAAAAACCTATGTTAGATAGCTGGTATGAGCACTTTTTCGTCAAATTACGTAAAGTGCAAGGTATTCTTCTAGTATATTGTACAGTTTTTTTTTTACAAAAAAATAATGGGTTGTTTATGGAAGGGTTATTTAATTTTAAACATCATTTTGTAAATTTACCGTAATTGTGTTTTGTTAAATTCGACATTATTTGTTGCGTAAAAAGTTATTTTTAAATGTTATTTGTTATTAATATCATAGTATTGGTTTTTTAAACATTTTGCTCATAAAAACTAGGAATCGAACCCGGAACTATTCTATTCGATTAACATTCGTAACATTGAAGCCATCTACAAGTCAATTATAACTCGTTAACACAAACGCTGTTAAAAACAAGAAATAAACACTACAAAATAAAACATTCGCAAATTTAAATCGCATTCAGTTACGTAAACGAATAAAAAATGGCGTATACCTCAATGCCAGTTAAAAGTCAGTGTCGGTACAGGTTGCCTTACCCTACATTAAAAAATGTACCACTTTCTCTTGTGAACCTTTGGACGCATGTCAGTGGTTTTTGTTAAAATTAAAAAGCGATTGGAGAGATCTTTCTCTCATCTCAGTAATTCCCGTTTGCGTCCAACAACAACATCAACAACAGTGGGAGAGCCACGCTTCGGCATGAATGGACCTCCACCGTAGTACCACGTCCTCACAGAAAACCGGCGTGAAGCACTGTGTTTTGCTGAGTGTGTGACGGTACCGGAGGCCCAATTCAGTGCACGTCTTGTGACACCACTGGTGTTAAAGGTGTCCATGGGCGGCGGTAGGTAATCGCTTACCATCAGGTGATCCGTCGGCTTGTCTGCCACCGGAACCCGGAGTAAGCTTGAACTATTTTCCAGGATTTGGTCAGTTCCCCTGTTTCATTATGACAATTGTCACTGACATAATATTATGTAGAGAGTTTCACTACAAGAGCGTGCTATTTTGAACTGCGGAATATTACAATAGTGAAAATATGTCATGAAGTCGCTTGACAATTGTCACTTTTCATAGTCATGACAATTGTCAGCGTGTGAAATAGGGGCTGCCGTCTGACCTTCGCTACACATAGAAAGTATTATCCCGAATTCGATCTACTTACCTATGTTTTTAAACTTTTGCGTTGCAATATACAACTAAACGGGGTTTCATATAAACGGGGTTTAGTCCCGTTTATATGAAGTATTTGATGTAACTATTCCTTGCATACAGACTATCTCCATGTCTTATAACAGAAACTCATTACCAATGTCATATTTATTAAAAAAATAACTGCTGCAAGAATTTTACATCGCAGCTCATTTATTTGTTTTATCTCTACCTGTCAAAGCAAGGTGTTAACTATGGAAAAAAGATAACAAAAAATGTTATTTCTTTTAAAAAGTTTTGCTCAAGCTTTGGATTTCCGTGAGGCAGTGGTATCACTCCGGTCGAGCCGGCTCATTCATGCCGAAGCGTGGCTCTCCCACAGTGTCTATTTATTTGGTGGCTGTAGTAATAACAGACGCCCTATCAGTCTAGTGGTTTAAGTACTAGGTCATGATGCTAGGTACTGTGTTCATTCCCGGGTCGAGCTAAAAGGATGTTTCGAATTTTTCGAACATAGCTCGGGTTTGTGATCACCAATCCACATTAGGCAAGCGTGGTGATTAAGCCTAATCCCATCATAGTAGCGATGACTTGATTTCTATGATGGAGGCCTTTGCCCTGCAGTGGGACAGATCTAATATTAACTTTGTAGAAATAGGGTAACTTTACCTATTAAGGTCACAGTTCTGTGCTCCAATTTGTATTTTAAATTTCGAACTTGAGTCGAATAAACGACTGGTTTACAATCTCCAAGCAATAAAAAACTTAATTTGTTCCGGGTTAAGGTTAAAAGTTCAAGAGTGAATTTCTTCAACATTTCCTTTGACATTATCTGTGGCCTTTCCCGTTTTAATTTTTTATTTGAATGTTACTTTCGGAAACCTGTTTTGTTTTTTAATTCAGATTGAAACTGACGTTTTATGACTTGCGCATTTTAATGTTGCGTGAAGTTTAAATAAAAATATACATTGCAAATATCTGTTTTGGCTACACACAGATACGAGCTTTTAACTGTGGGAGAGCCACGCTTCGGCAAGAATGGGCCGGCTCGACCTGAGTGATACCACTGCCTCACAAGTAACCGGCGTGAAGCAGGTATATCCTGTGTAGGTACGCGTAGAAATTCAACTTATCATACAAATTTGGTCACGTGACTTGATCATTTGGGGAAACAAACCAACTAAATTATGTTGCTGGTATCACTATCTCAATGCGTGTAAAAGGGACGGGCATAAAGATCCGATGGTAAATTGCGCTTCATTATAGTGTCTCTGATGTTTGGCTTTCTGTACTATCAACCACACAGTTAGCTGTAGATAGCTTACCAACATTGTTACTGTTTTTAATACACACATATTTCGAATTCGCATTCATGTTTTCATATCTCGTATGAAATGGATAGCTGTAACGATTGTGACACAATGCGATGGACGACAGTGAGGCATCTTCATTTCATTTATTGTGAAATGCTGTGGGAAAATGCTTTGTCATGAATAGCCCAACCGAAGTGATACCAAAGCCTCATAGAAGACCTACAAGAAGTAGTAATAATATTTTCACTAGATCACATACATTGTGGTCTGACTCTGAGATAGGTAGCTCAAGCACCTGTGTTACAGATATCAGAACCAACAGTGGAATTACAAATATATACGTATAATACTTTTCTTTTGTAAATACATACTTATAATACATAGAAAACACCCAAACCAATACAAACAAACATTGCAGCAGTGCCTGCGTTGTATTTCAACTAGTGAGTGAGTGTACAGGCACACATTAAAGTATACAAAACTGTCAACTTTCTACAATGGATTTTCATGCCTGTCAATGAAGTTAAATATCAATTGAGGAAATTTGACAGGTTGTGGTAACCAGATGTGTGGCTGACTGTACTTTAAATGCGTAAATTTTATTACAATTTAAAAAAATAGCAGGTCTACTGGATAAATAAGCCCACTTAAATGATCGAGCTAGCAAAGTCTACTTTTAAGTCCCGCCAAACAAGTTAATGACGATGGACTTGCTATTGGTTTCACACAGATCCTTATAGTTGAGAAGAAGCCTACGATATACGAGAACCAGCAACATTATCACTCTAAGTGTACATCATCATCATCATCATCATTTCAGCCAATAGACGTCCACTGCTGGATATAGGCCTCCCCCAAAGTTCTCCACACAGATCGGCCCTGTGCCACCCGCATCCAATGGACTCCCGTGACCTTCACCAGATCGTCGGTCCACCTGGTGGGAGGCCTGCCACGGCTGCGGCCTCCTGCGCGTGGCCACCACTCAAGGACCTTTATACCCCAACGGCCGTTTGTACTCCTTGCAATGTGCCCTGCCCATTGCCACTTCAGCCACGCAATTCTTTGGGCTATGTCCGTGACCTTAGATCTCCTGCGGATCTCATCATCTAAGTGTACACTATGTAAGAAGTAAAGTATTAGCGTATTATATTGTCCCACTGCAGGGCAAAGGCCGCCATCATAGAAATCAAGTCATCGCTACTATGATGGGATTAGGCTTAATCACCACGCTTGCCTAATGCGGATTGGTGATCACAAACCCAAGCTATGTTCCAAAAAATCGGAACACACTCTTGGCCGACCCAAGACCCCGAGATCACATCATCTGCTTGTAACATGCAGACAGGCAAGCCACTTTGACTATGGGAGAGCCATGCTTCCGCATGAATGGGCCGGCTCGACCGGAGTGATACCACTGCCTCACAGAAAACCGGCGTGAAGCAGCTCCTGTGCTGTGTTTCGCCGAGTGAGTGAGGATACCGGAGGCCCATCGGGGGGGAAGGGGATAAAAGGTTAGCAGCGCACTTGTGACTCCACTGGTGTTGCAGGTGTCCATGGGCGGCGGCAATTGCTTACCATCAGGTGATCCGCCTGCTCGTCTGCTACCTATCACATAAAAAAAAATACTTTGCATCGATACTCTGCCATACTGGAAGTACCCTATAGTGTGGTTTACACAGGGTAATAGTACAATTATGGTACCTACGAGTGCACACAAATGCGGGTTTCCTAGTACTAGTACTGATGGAATGCCTATGCGGTCTCTAGGACGCATTTTTGCTTGCATAGCTCGCTAGTTATGTTGGCATAAAGCATATTTGTTAAACGGATAACGTTTTTTTAAGCATGTTTTTTTCAAATAACATGTTTTTTATGGGATATTGCTATTTGAATAAACAAGCATTTTCATTTCATAATTATGAAAAAAAGCTGCCATATTTGGAAAACATTTTTTATGTGATAGGTGGCAGGTGAACCGACGGATCACCTGATGGTAAGCGATAGCCGCCCCGTAGACACCTGCAACACCAGTAGAGTCACAAGTACACTGCCAACTTTTAACCTCTTCCCGTCCATTTGGGCCTCCGGTACCCTCACTCACTCAACGAAACAGCGCAGGCGCTGGTTTTGAAACGCTTTCAGAATGGATTTTTGTATTAAGAGACTATAATGTACATTTGTACAAGTATGATGGAAGTATAGCAAATTAATTATGGTTACCTACCGTGGGAGAGCCAGGCGTAAAGCAGCGCCTGCGTTGTGTTTGGCCGAGTGAGTGTGGGTACTGGAGGCCCAGGGGGTTAAAATTTGGCAGCATATTTATGACTCTACTGGTGTTGCAGGCATCTATGGGCGGCGGTAATCGCTTACCATCAGGTGATCAGTCTGCTCGTCTGCCACCTATCACATAAAAAAAATCCAGATCTTATGTCAGCTTTTTTTTAATGAAATGAAAATGCTTGTTTATAAAAATACATGCTTATTTAAATAGCAGACTTTAATAACATACTAATATTACAAGCGTTTTCACATCCTTAGCATATTTCATGACATTGTACCATCAGCCGCAATAGCTATGCAATTTTAAACCTTAACACAGACTGCAATAATGCCATAAAAAGTCAGTGTTACATTGTATCTGACTAGGTCAAGAGGTATACTTATACAGGGTGGAAAAAACATTGGGCCCGAGAGAGAAAGTACGTACAGCCACACATCAAAGTATACAAAACTGTTAAATTTCTTCAATCGACTCTCATCTTACTGTCATACTCATTAGGTTGAATATCAATTGAGGAAATTTGACAGATTGTGGTAACCTGATGTGTGGCTGACTGTACCTACCTTAAATCCTTAAGGTAGCATATTTTACTGAAAAAAATCCTTAATTTATTCAATAAATAATACTGGTGAGTATTCAAAGTCTTTTTAAATTTGGCTTGCGTTGCCCAGGAAATCGAACCGGTAAATAACTCAATATTAATTATGGCTATAATTGGGACTCGTACCTCACTCGCTCGACGAAACACACTGTCTTCTGTGAGGCTGTGGTATTACTCCTGTCAAGCATTCATGCCGAAGCGCGGCTCTCTCACGATCCAGTTTGACATTCATCATCATCATCATCATTTCAGCCAATAGACGTCCACTGCTGGACATAGGCCCTCCCCCAAAGTTCTCCACACAGATCGGTCCTGTGCCACCCGCATCCAAGGGACTCCCGCGACCTTCACTAGATCGTCGGTCCACCTGGTGGGAGGCCTGCCACGGCTGCGGCCTCCTGCGCGTGGCCTCCACTCAAGGACCTTTCCACCCCAACGGCCGTCTGTTCTCCTCGCAATGTGCCCTTAGTTTGACATTAGGAACTTATAAAAAATCCCGGTTTTGTTTCTAAATATAGCTCATAACTAACAGTCACGCAAGGTGTTAAGTGTAGTAATATTGTCGGTTGGTTGGTACAATCGATTTCCGGCGAAACAAAAAAAAATGGCGGATCCTCCGTCGGAAGCTGTACGTTAGTTTTTCGCGTTTCCTCTTACATGAGTTATGGCGTTTACGATTGGCAAGGAATGTTAGTTACCAACTCATTTAATTTAAAAAAAAACCTCATTTTTTGAAGTCGGTTATTAAAATAAAATACCTTTTCTATTTATAGTATCCTACATGATTTTTCCTTTTTTTATATACTAGAGGCGGCAAACGAGCAAGCGGGTCACCTGCTGCCCCATTGGTTATAAACTCCGTTAGTACATCTTGTACTATTAAGTATTCTGTGGTACTGTTCCACAAAACTGAGGTTCATAGTACGTACAACCACACATCAATGTATACAAAACTGTCAAACTTCTCCAATCGACTCTCATCTTACTGTCAGTAAACATTAGGTTGAATATCATTTGAGGAAATCTGACAGGTTGTGGTAACCTGATGTGTACCTCAGAAATCCGTCTTCATGACTTTCTTGACGCGCTATTTTTTGTGATAAAACTGCTATGTACTGGCTGATAAGTTTCTTTTAAGACTCTATAAAAAAAGAAAAGTGTTCTATTTTCAAATTGAATTTACTAACAATACACAATTTGTTCTAGAACCTTCACTGCCGTTGCAAAGTTCTTTACGCAATAATACGACATAAAAACTGGAATTATTATCTTTGCGTTAAAAAAAAAACTAAGACCACTATAACTTGATCTACTTAGCCAGTCCTAGATATACGTTTGAGAGAGCCTTTCAATACTTCATAAGGGTCATTTTAAGTTGGTTTTCTTGGTATTCCATTGTATGTATTCGATAAAAGATAATCGATTCAATGACAAATGAATCATCGATATAATTAAGTATTGTTTTAGAGAAAAAAATAGAACGAAAAATGTTAACGTCTTAATTAGTCGGTGACAATGCAAAGATCTTTTGGCGTGTAACGTTGAGTTACCGTTTTTTGACTTTGGACTGTTTGTCTATGATATAAGTGCTATTTTTGCATTTCGGCAAGTGACAGGACTTGACGCCGTTGTACGTACATGACATTAATAAAGGTAGAGTTATAAATGTATTTTTTTTTGTAAGACTACGCTATAGCTTAAGTTTCTATTTTTGCTATACGCCAAAAGATCCTTGTCTCTCTGCAGGTACGGACAGCAAGATATCAGTGTATGCAATTTTGTCTTTTTCAATTGATTCTCATCTTTTGTGGGAGAGCCACGCTTTGGCATGAATGGGCTGGCTCGACTGGAGTGATACCACGGCCTCACATAAGACAGACATGTACACAGCGTAAAGCGGCAATCGCTTACCATCAGCTGATCCGTCTGCTCGTCTGCCACCTGTCACATAAAAATAAACCTTATTGTTAAACAAGTTAGGTTTAATATACATTGAGGTTTCACAGATTGTAGTATAAACTGATGTGTGTCTGTCTGTACATTTTTATGATAATGTATTAATTCGCGTTTTTGCTATAAAGTAATTAAAAATTAACGACGTAATGAAACTTCTTACTAATTATTAAAAGGTTCGTTTTATGAAATGACTACAAATTTGTTTTATAAATGGGATCACGTAAAGCAACGGTGTATAGATCAATTTGTCTTTTTTGCCATTATTGCGTTTATACTCGTATAGATTATTATTTTTTGATAACACCCCATCTGGTTATAGGTTATTGAATTTAAAAACGGTTAAGTCTATTTTGTTTAAGTTGGCGTACAGTTCAGTACCTACTTAAATAGTTTACGTAAGTTCTAGAAAAAAAAGTTTTTTGTTCGATAAAAAAAATCTAGCTAGTCATATTTTATACAAAAATTAAGTCATTATTATTGAATTTATTTAGCGAAATATTTTTATTTAGATTGGTGAATAAATAAATAATAATAATATTTATCTTATTGGCTTTTATATATTTTTTTGGTATTTTCAATTGACAATGGATGAAATGTTTTCGACATTAAATGAAATCAATAAAAGAAATTTAATAGTTTTAATTTTTATGACTGACCTTTATGACTGATCTAGAGATTTTTACTTTTTAACATTTTTGAAAGACTTCTTGATACTATTTTAAAATAAATAATGTCGTAGGTTTCATTTAAAGGGTTTAATATCCCAGAGAGGATCTCTAACTACACTCTTTTCACTACACGACCTTATATTCCATTTCTCACTTTACCCATAGATACGAGCGAGATAGAAGGTTTAGTAAGCCCTCACACGATGTTGATTAAAACTCGATATAGCATAATGTCATTATCTAGTGTATAAAAAGAACATTATAGATTCTGTGCGTGAAGAGGAACGTAGTACAAGCAATTTTGATTTTTATCGTCAAGTTGTAGTATGTATAACAGTAATTTAATTGCGTGAAGGTCAAAGTACTTTTTGCTTGAAAATAACTAGTCTAAAGTATCATGATTATTTCTGCCAATGTCAAATGAAAAATTAACAGCTAATAAATTAGATTCAGTTTTAAATATCGAACGCCGCGTCACAGCATTCGCGCGAAAATTGAAGCAATCGATTTTCAAATTTCGAACTCGGCCCCGACGAATTCGCCAAGACAAGTACCATAGTACCAACCGCTAGAATCGTCTTGAGCAAGCTTCCGGCGCACCAATAGAGCCAATATACTGGCCAGTGTTATCAGACCTCTGCCGCTGTACTACCAATCCCCGCGGTGGCCTGTTCCAGTTTGAAACAGAGGGGCGTCCCAGGTCAATCTAAACTGGTGGTTGGTAACAACAACAAAACTCACTTGAGCACATTATGGGCTAATAGGGACTTCCTACTTATGGACCTGTGAGCGCACCGCACCGAGATTTGTTCCAATTTCGAATTTGATTTTTTCGACTGTCCCTGGCAGGGGGATTTGGAAAAAGAAGTTTGTAGGAATTTGTTTTTTTAATAGATAAAGATAGTCCTGGCCGTTGAGATTTGGAAAAAAAATGCGGGAATTGAAGATTTTTATAAAAAGGCAAAGAAAATGATGGAATATTCAAAAAAAAAATGCATTGAATTAACCTTTAAAATCACAATCATCAAAGAAGTACCTACAAGACTTAAATGGATTCAGAATTCCAAAAAATTAAAAGAAATGATTCGAAACATTTAGGATTTGTCATGGTGGAGTTAAAGGGGTAACTACAAATACGCATAAATATAAAAAAAAATTGAGTTGATCATCCTCGAGAGGTGAACAAATTTTTTTCGTGTCGTTTTCTTTTTAATTTTATTAGAAACTAGTGGCCCGCCCTCACTTCGCTTCGGGGCCGTAATTCATAAATGAGCCAATAGATGGCGCTGTGCACAATTACATCGCGCCAGCGTTTCGTGTTTTCGGTTTACCTATAAACCTTGTCGTTGTCTATAGAAGTTATCTCTTTATAAATAGTATAGATAGATGCTATTTATTTCTTAGTTAGACCTATTTAACTGGTAATTCCTAGCATCACATCCTATGTGTCATCTGACAGATGTCATATCACTGAACACGTGTTTTCCTGCTAGCCTATCTGCGGTATCTAGAATACCTATGAATGTTGGCAATGGATGTTATGATCATATGAATATTTATCGTGGACTCAGAAGTGACGTTTTTTTTGCAATAACGGCTAACATAATAAAATTACCTATCTTAAAGGTCGGTAACTATACTTAATGGTATATTATCTTAAAGGGTTAAAGGTTGGTAGCACTTTTTTGACTCTACTGGTGTTGAAGGTGACTATATACGGCGGGAATCGCTTACTATCAGGTGATCCGTCTGCCCACTACCAAAATACCTCTACCTGAGAAGAAGGATGCAGCAGTCTTTTAGTGGGGTAAGGTCATCCTTACCCCACCTCAGCCTATGAGGGGTAAGATGCGGTAAGGATGGCTGTGGTTAAGGACCTGCCTGATAGAGGAATGTTTCTGCTTGGCGTGATATAGTTGCTAATTTTTTGCCTCTTGCATAAAAAATCTATAGAGAAATAATGTCACGAACAGGATATTTCCTAAGAAAAAAAATAGTTCTTACTTGCGACAAGCGCCTTAAGATTCTTTTGGCACGGCATCATCAACACTTATTAAAACAATCATCGCTTTGCTAATGGAAATAAAGTTGAAAATTGTTCAAACAAACTCAGAACAGATGTAGGTAACTCTTTATAGCTTATGGTAAACTCTTTAGACGGAAAAAGAAATGGAAAAAAGTAAAACGTCAAACTTTTCCCGCCAACTCGATGACGCATATTTTCCTCGTAATCTCTAATGGCTGCTACGAATTGTTAACGGCCAATATTTCTGGTGAAAAAATTAATATTTTTTATCAAACAATATCGGTTTTTGTATTGATGAAACCACAAAATGGTGACGGCATTCCTTTACTCGGATATTAACTTAACAAAAAGATTACATTGGTTGGTACCTACTTACTAGGTATTTCTTGGAAATATGAGATTCAAGGGAAATCACATTAGTTCCGACTTTAAATAACCGTAGGGCGACTATAACCGTACTGACTGACTTAAGAATGTTTATTTCTTGACATCTGTGACACTACATAGAAATTAAAAAATAATCAAACTTCCGGTCTACAAACATCCGACTTTTTTCACGCATTTTATAATGCGTCAAGAATTTCTTGAAAACGGAAACCGACTAACGGATGTTTTACTACCAATGGAGTTACCATACCTCTATGACAATAACGGCATTGGCGCCATCAATTAATTTCATGACTTATTGACTCATTATAACAGACATGTCGCACAGTAAAAAGCAGTAATCCATAGACAATACAACGAATAAAATACTCATTAAAAAGATTCGGACCCCTCACAGAAATATCTCACTCTCGAACTGGCAACTTCATTCTAATAAAAGTAACAATACAAAAAAACAAAAGCTGACCCCAGGAATATTCAAATTTCGAATTATGAATGGCCGCCGGCCCTTGACGTTTCTTTACAAGCGTTTTTTCTAAATAGAACATGATTGATAGAATATTTGATGTCTTTTTTGTGATTACATCATTAGTTGTTAATTACTTGTGAAGTCGATCATTTGTAACCTTGCGGTGACGAGGTGTAGGAAGCGGTGGAGACGGCATTTTTGAAAGAATGAAAGAAAATACATTTATTAATTTGGACTCCATGACATTTATTATTATGATACAACAAAATGTCCTAACCAAAAATACAAGACACAAAAGGACACACAAAATTACTAGTATACGGATATCAGATCAGAATCAGAATATAAAATGACCAAAGACAACAGTGTCCTCCCCATTGCCCAGCCGTGTTATGATATATAGTCAAAAGATTATAAGTGAGCTCGCACAAATGGACGACGACGTGAAGGTCGGGATCCTATGCGGTGGCATATCTGTTGAATTTTAGGAGGCCTATATTAGTGACGAATTGCTGAATATTTGATAAAACGAGTTTTAGCTTTTAGCAAGTTTTTTTTTACTTTTTTTTACAATCGTGTTTTAATTGACACAACCTCTCATATTGACCTGACTCCGTACTAAGTAGCCTAAACACTTGTGTCAAAGATATCAGACAACATAGCCTACTAAACAAATACAAGTGTTCATCACACGAATGTTTGACCAGCGTGGGGATCGAAGCCACGACCTTTGGCGTATGAGGCAGGGTCACTACCAAATGCGCCTTCCAGTCAGCCATTATAGTCGCAATGACTTTATTTCTCTGATGGAGACCTTAGTCACCCTTTACCAAGTAGTGAGACAGTACGTAATAGACTGGTACTTGACTTTTCTTTTCTTTTTTTACGTGCAAACTACATTTAGTGCTGCTATCTTTACACTGCAATAAGGTCAAAATTACGCCGCCAGACTTCATTAGCTAATGACTATTAATACTCCAATTAATACAACAATTTTTACAACCTGCAATCAAAATTAAATAAGTCATTAGTTTGTTTATAAATATTAGTTAAAAACAAACCGACTTTTAAATTAAGAACGCTTATTTGGTCCACTAGCGACACAATTAGTTTTTTAAATTGTGACCAATATAAGAACTTTAAACAGGAACCAACACCTTAATAAGTAAAAAGTGACTATAATAAGGTATCTGTTTCCCTTACAGAGCTGGGATATTAGATTAAAATCCTTTTCTTTAGTGTAAAAAACATACTTCAACCGATATTCGGCTACGGTGGCCAACCGTAATATTCTCATCCACATACTCAGGGTACATTATAGTACTCAATTATGAGTGCAAAGACAGGTGCAGTATTATTCATTACATGATTTAATTTACAGATTTGATTTTTGTTTTTTATTTGCAACATACCAAAAATAAACTCTTCGTAGTGTTAGTGCACTAGCCTAAGCCTGATCTCTCTTCACGGATCCGCGGTGTGACTGTGTCACACTGGTATGCCATCGAATTAAAAGAGTCAGGGAATAGAGAGTGCATCGGTGTTTGCGCACACACTTGAGCAATATAATTTATCCTGAGTACGGCTGATCATTAAGATTGGCCGCCGCAGCCGAATATCGGTTGGAGGGATTTATTTATTACATATTTGGTGCGCTAGTGTGCGACGCTCTTAAAGCAAGTGCCGCATCCATAAAGTTTATGACTCGTGGGCAATCGCAGGTGTAGTAGGAACTATGATTTATGGCAACACCAAAACAAATCGATCTATCTAATTGGTTTGATTCCGACGATTTCGGTTGCATAAGATTTTTTTAACTTTCATGTGGAGAGAAGTGGCAATTCGAGTGTCAAACGGGACTATTTTACCTCGTCTGCGTATTCAACGAATACAGAGCGTGTATCTGTGAACATTTACATCCCTTTAACCACGTGTTCTACCAACCATTCTGAACAACATTTGTTCTATGACTTTTGGAAATTGGCATAAAAAACGTCAAAAAAAATCGGTCACGTGACTTGGTCATTTTGTATGGGGAGTCGAAACAAATTTTATATGAATTTAATTAAACATTTATTTGGCACAAATGAGAAAACACAAAAAAATACAAAAATGCAACAGCTTAAGAACATAAAGACACATAACAATAAAAGAAAAGGAAAAAGCTTTATCATCATTCGTGCCCTCATCATCATCATTTCAGCCAATTAGACGTCCACAGCTGGACATAGGCTTCCCCCAAAGTTCTCCACACAGATCGGTCCTGTGCCACCCGCATCCAAGGGACTCCCGCGACCTTCACTAGATCGTCGGTCCACCTTGTATTTCCCTCATACTCTGCCTTTTAAAAACGTGGACAAGTAATGTCAATTTTTAATCTAACGTGTATAAATAAGGTATCATATTTTTACCCAATAATTAACCTTTGTTCACAAAACCTACATTACAAAATCAAAAAGTGAAAACGTTTTCCTAAAAACAGGCATTACGTTAATAATTCTTTTGCTCATCACGCAAACGCTTCAAAAACTAACGTTTTGACATTTCCGGTTCTTAAAAAAAAGACTGACGAACGGACATTACGAAATTCAACTTAAAAAAAACAACCGTCTCTTAATTATGGACTCTATTTCATTAACATTAAGAAACGAAATCCTTTACGTTACTTATGTTTTTTTTTCTTAAGAACGTCGGATCATCACACCAAGACATTATTTTGATTTGGGTCTGTTATTTTTACATTATAAACTTTTTAATTCTTGCTCTGCTTGTAACAGTTGGTTTGTAACAAAAAATATAGCTGTATTGAATTAAAATAAGAATTGCAATATTTTTTATTTTTTGTTACCAACTGACATGGAGTTTTGATCGTGTTAATATTAACACTAGTTTTTTGATTAAAAATAAATCAACATACAATACGAAAATAAATTACAAGTTTACTTTTCGTAATATAATCGATTTTTAATGTAAATTATGTACATTTTTATACGTTTTGTTAGTAGAGCGATGGTAGCTCAGGTGAATAAGAACGCGCCTTCCATGCATATTTCTACCATTAGCTCGGCATCGAAAAACTTCGCGAGAAAACGTGTATACGTTTCGTATAGTTTCTGAAAAGTGTAACCATCAATCAGTTTTTTTTATGTGATGGGTGGCAGACGAGCAGCTGGATTACCTGATGGTAAGCGATTGCCACCGCCTATAGACACCTGCATCACCAGTAGAGTCACATGTGCGCTGCCAACCTTTTAACCCTCTTTCCCTCCAATTGGGCCTCATTTGCTCGAAGAACCACAGCGCAGTTGCTGCTTGACGCTGGCCTTGTGAAGCAGTATCACTCCGGTGGAGTCAGTCCATTCATGCCGAAGCGTGGCTCTCCCACGGTGAAAGTTTATTTGAACTAAAACAAAATGGTGGAACGTTAACATTAATATTTTCATTAAATCTAAAAGTTATTATAAATTACTCTTGAATCGTCAATCTCAATCATCAAACCAGTACTATCTATAGAAAAACGTTTTCAGTAGCTTCTAGTGATGCGACATCAGTCTTGCATTTGCAAGACTAAACCAAAACCATCTTATTAGGATAAATAATTTCACACAAAACCTAACTATACTACTGCCGGCAACGCATCCGCACTCCTTCTGGTGTAGCTGATGTCCATGGGCGGCGGTGTTCACTTACCATCAGGTGACCCGCTTGCTCGTTTGCCTTCCTATACTATAAATAAATAAATAAACAACTATACATTGACCTAACTCCGTACTAAGTAGTTTTTTTTTAATGGCCATGCACACGCGCCTTCGAAACCGCGGTGATTCCGCCAATGTCAAGTGATTAAAGAGGCACGACGATTAAAAATGAAATTGACCGGTGGATATAAGATTTCAATCTGTTACTAAGTAGTTTAAACACTTGTTAAAACGGCAGTTAAAAGATTGGCGGCACACTTGTGACTCTACTGGTGTTGCAGGTGTCTTTGGGCGGCGGCAATCGCTTACCATCAGGTGATCCTTTTGCTCGGTGGCCACATAAAGTCATGTATCAGCCTATATGCTGTCACACTGCAGGGCAAAGGCCTCCATCATAGAAATCAAGTCATCGCTACTATGATGGGATTACGCTGTAAGGCCATACCTATCACATTAAAAAACCAAAGTATTGTATTATTATGTTAGTCTTGTTCTCAGTCTTGGTTTTACAGTCAACAGCAAAAGTAGATGAACAAAATCGAAAAGTCTAAACTCATTATCTAGCGGAGTTCGCGTCAGAACTGTATGGTGTCAAATTCATACAGTTCTGACGCAAACTCCGTATAGCCTCAAAGTGATTCATACAGTTCTGACGCGAACTCCGCTCAATAAATAAACAAATAAATTGAGACAACATCACATACATTGTCCTGGTCCCAAACTAAGGTTTTCCCTTGTACTATGGAAACCAGAAACAACGTAGGAACCACTAACACCTAGACCCAACACAAATATCTGTTTCTTCAACAAACATTAGTCTTGGTGCGGGAATCGAACCCGCGACCCTTGCGTCTCAACCGGCGCTCAAACCATTGAGCCAAACGGGTCGTATAGGGAGTATAGTTTTTTTTATTTTGATCATACTTTTGCTGTTGACGTACAACACTAAAAATAACAGTTACCCATCAATCTTTAATAATTCACTGCGATCAAAAGTCACGATAAATCATCACGTGAAATATTTATAACAATACAAATACTGGTAGCTGTAAAATGTTTTTTTATTCGCGAAATGGAAGTCCCGATAATCTTATGATAGTGCAATACTGGAGTCATCGGACGGTGACGTCACGGTGGCTTGCACACGCAAGACCAATATATCAAGACCCCCCCTTCTTTTTAGAGAGGCAATGCTTTTGGCACAGAAAACCGGCGTGAAGCAGCCCCTGTGCTGTGTTTCGCCGAGTGAGTGAGGGTACCGGAGGCCCACTCGGGGGGGGGGGAAGGGGATAAAGGTTGGCAGCGCACTTGTAACTCCACTGGTGTTGCAAGTGTCCATGGGCGGCGGCAATTGCTTACCATCAGGTGATCCGCCTGCTCGCCTGCTACCTATCACATAAAAAAATAAAAAAGAGTGAGAAAAATTGACAAGGGAAGAGCGAAGTTAGACAAGTTAAAAAGTCTAGTAAAGTCTTTTAAATGTGTCGTTGATTCGATTTCTTATAAAACAGCATTTCGAATTTTAGCTACCAAGACAGATTGGTCACGATATAGGTGAAAGTAAATTAAAGTATCAGCCTATATACTGTCCCTATGCAGGGCAAAGGCCTCCATTTTTTTTATGAGATAGGGAGCAGACGAACAGACGGATCACCTGATGGTAAGCGATTACCGCCGCCCATGGACACCCACAACACCAGAGGAGTCGCAAATGCGCTGCCGACCTTTTAATAAGGAATACGCTCGCTTTTTGAAGGTTTGTAGGTCGTATCGGTTCGGAAATACCGCTGGTGACAGTTCATTCCATAGTTTTGTAGTTCGAGGCAGAAAGTTTCTTGAGAAACGCACAGTTGAAGATTGCCAAGCATCTAAATGATGTGGGTGGAACTGTTGTCGAGTGGAACGGCATCATAGAAATCAAGTCGCTACTATGATGGGATTAGGATTAATCAACACGCTTGTTTCGTATTGTTTGTGATCACCAATCTGCGATGTATAGCTTTAGTTACAGATCCGATACGATTATCTCAGAGATCTTTTTAAACTGGCTGGAAACAAAAGAAAGACATCCCTCGCCCTTTTTAACTAAACGAAAAAGTCAGAGAAAATTTTCCATAGGTACAGGCAACCACACATCAGGTTACCACAACTAGTCAAATTCCTCAATTAATATTCAACCTAATGTGTATGATAGTAAGATGAGAGTCGATTGAAGAAATTTGACAGTTTTGTATACTTTGATGTGTCGTAGCTGTACGTACGTACATTTAACAGGAGGAATTCTTTTTTCGAATTTTGAATTAAATTTTAGAATAGTTTTTTTTCCATAACGGCTGGGAACGTTTTCTGATCACGATTAGGTTGTCCTAATATATCAAAAGTAAATAAATTGATATTTAATAATGAAATTTGATAATAATTCGGTAAAAATTACCTACCGATTATTTGAGCTCGATAATCGTCTTTTGATTGAGTTTCTTTCTAACCACCTTCAAAAAAGGAGGACCTAGGTTCTCAATTCTTCTGTACTTATGTTAAATTTTTTTAATGTTAAGTAAACATCATCTACTTATAATAAAACACACCTACACATTATGCGTAGTATTAGAAGGGAAGTTTCATAGTTATTTATTTTTTATTGGACTTTTCTTTCTTTCTAAAGCCAAATGTCAGATGTTTTTGTAATGGCGCATTTTTTGTTGCAGGTATGTTCCGTTCCACGCAGAGTGATAAATCAAAGGGTAATTAAATTAATGAGTTTATTATGGTGTTAGATGTAAGTTTTAATACTTCATTGTCTTTTAGATATCTAAGGACAATATAGATTTTTTTAATGTTAAGTAACGTTTTGTTTATTTAGATTTTTAATTAAAATTACTGTCCCAAGTTAAGTCAGTTTAGCATTTTGAACGTTAAAAAAGCTACGTACTTTGGGTATATTTCTGCGTATGATTAGTCAATTAAGTCGTCAAATATATGATAATAATGACAAAATAAATTATAAGGTAGCCCTATTTATTGGTAATAAGACATGTATTTAATTGTATCCCAAACACACGTCGTCTCAATTTTTTTAACCGCATTACTCGTTATTAAAAGATATGTGCACTCTTTTACGCAAAAACTAATAAATGAATTTTGATGAAACTGTATTAAATATAGCCTAGATAGATATCGGAATTACACAAGCTCCAATTCATAAAGATATATTACTTTATTAAAAGCATAATGTTAATTTTATTCTATTTTATTCATCATGCGGGCGAAACAGCGCTACCAACTAGTTTCGTATAAGGGCAACTAAATGACGGTGTAAGTTTTTTTAAATAAACTTTTTAAATTTGTTGTGAAAACACAATCTCATTCTAAACAATACGCGCAGATAAAAAAAAAACATAATTAAAACTAAGCATTTTCTAGAGGCCAAGTTCGCCGCGGATGCGTCTAAGGCCGATGCCACACTTAAGATAACACCACTATTACCGTGTGTGTCGCCCGTGACGACGCCATTTTGACTATTAACTACGAGGTAATAGTGGGAAAACTATGGTGAAACACAAAAATTGGTTTCACATTTTTTTTTGTGATGAATCCGAATTTTGTAATCGCTGGCTGTATGGTTGGGTTCCGTTGCTTGCGACATGGAATGAAAAATTTGGTAATGGCGGGAAAATTTTGACAGATGTCATTTGTTATAAAAAATTGGAGGTTATTTTGAGATTTGCGAAATTAAATAACGATTAAGATGCAAGCATACACAAAAATAGTTGTAATATTTATGTTAAAGGACGTGTTTTATTCAGATAGGGCCAATCGAGGGGTAAGGGGGTGAAAGGTTGGCAGCACACTTATCTCTTCTGGTGTTGCAGGTGTCATGGGTGGCGGCAATCGCTTACCTACCATCAGGTGATCCGTCTGCTCCCTATCACATAAAAATATATGTTTTAATATCATTCAAAATCCTCTCAGTAGTTTTCGAACATAGCGCAAATAAACCGACAAACAAAAAAATTTAATCATTTATGTATCCATCCACCCGATTTATTCTTAGTGGACACAACCAATAGATTAGTTTATTCTTAAAAACAGTATCTACCTACAATTAACTGTGGGAAAGCCACGCTTCGGCATGAATGGGCCGGCTCGACCGGAGTGATACCACTGCCTCGCAGAAAACCGGCGTGAAGCAGCCCCTGTGTTGTGTTTCGCCGAGTAAGTGAGGGTA
This sequence comes from Cnaphalocrocis medinalis, assembly GCA_014851415.1. NCBI lineage: Eukaryota > Metazoa > Arthropoda > Insecta > Lepidoptera > Crambidae > Cnaphalocrocis > Cnaphalocrocis medinalis. The sequence goes on along the minus strand of CM026301.1, from coordinate 2,467,019 downwards.
CCGGAGGCCCACCCGGGGGGGTAAATAAGATAAAAGGTTGGCAGCGCACTTGTAACACCACTGGTGTTGCAAGTGTCCATGAGCGGCGGCAATTGCTTACCATCAGGTGATTTGACCTGCTCGTCTGCTACCTATCACATGCGCTGAACATTTTTTCTACATAACACCTAGCTACATACATATTGTTTCCCCATACTTTGCCCGGCAGATCCACATTACATCGACAACACTGGTCTTTCGCACCTTGCCCCTAATAACTATACCAATTAATATGGAAAACGGCTTTGGAAATTATAGAGGCGGCAAGTTTCAAGAAAAGATATCCCTTTGAAACAGATATTTGTGTTGGGTCTGGATCGCTTACCATCAGGTGATCCTTCCGCTCGTCTGCCTTCTATCACAAAAAAAAACAGATATTTGTGTTGGGTCTAGGTGTTTGTGGTCATCATCAGGTGAACCGTCTGCTCGTATGCCATCTATTACAAAAAACAAATTCCTTTCTTAAAAGTTGGCGTCCAAGAATGGATCACCTGATCGATCACCCGTATACACCTGCAACACAAGTCACAAGTGCGCTGCCAACCTTTAACCCTCCTTCCCCCCAATTGGGCCTTCAGTACCTTAACTCACTCCACGTAATACAGCACAGGCGCTGCTTCACGCCATCTGATATGACCAAGTTTATAATCTGTATCACACTTCCAACTTTTTTGGCCAAAAAAAGTTTATCAAAGCTAATAACATTATTTACGTGTAAAGGAACGCCGGGTCTACCCCGTTGTAGAGCCACATCTGTCACTTTTATTTTTACAAACCCGCCAGCCGAAGCAACATATGTCGGCCGAAGCCTAAATAGTGATGTGAACTCACTCACTCACTCACTCGAGTGATATTATGTCCTCCTAACCGATAATACTAATAAACTGTGGGAGAGCCACGCTTCGGCATGAATGGGCCGGCTCGACCGGAGTGATACCACTGCCTCACAGAAAACCGGCGTGAAGCAGCCCCTGTGCTGTGTTTCGCTGAGTGAGTGAGGGTACCGGAGGCCCACTCGGGGGGAAGGGGATAAAAGGTTGGCAGCGCGCTTGTAACTCCACTGGTGTTGCAAGTGTCCATGAACGGCGGCAATTGCTTACCATCAGGTGATCCGCCTGCTCGTCTGCTGCCTATCACATAAAAAAAATACGATTATGGCAGCAAGTCTCAACGATCAGCCATCGAAGATATTTATAGTGGACAAATGTGTGTGCGAACAAAGGTGTCTCTATTCTCTTACCCTCATATTTCGATAGACACCAGTGTAATACCATTGGAAAAGGATTAGGCGCAGGGCCAACAGCTTAACGTGCTTTCCGAGGCACGAGTGATAAAGTCAAGTATTAAATGGCCATCCCACTATTTGTCTAGCCATACCGTACTGTGGTGATGATGATGATAATCTGGATATCTTTAAAGCAAGAGTGAACAGACCGAGACTCGGAAAGCGTAGAATAGGACGCGCTACGGCTAGATGGAGTGACGATATGCGATAAAGCCGCTGGTATAGACTGAATGAGTCAAGCCGAAGACAGCGTTAAATGGCGAAGGCCTATGGGATGCCTATGTCCAGCAGTGGACTGAGACAGACTGATAATTAATAATGAACAGGCTTCTAAGCCAGGGGACACCAAATGGTATATCGTTCTTTATGCGGACTGCCATGGTAATTTCAATTGAAAATGGACTCCGAATGAAAACAATTGGTAACCCCTGTTTTAGGCAAACGAGTAACATCCTAGATATCACAATATATCAAACTGGTCGCAGTAATACCGGTCTGAATAGGACCTGCATAGCCGCCCGCTTGAAAATAAAAAAAAAATAAAAAAAAACCATCCTAGATTTCATCATCACACTCAACCAGGTGCGATTAGCTTACAGTGTTTGAGGTAGCAAAGCTTCTGTAGGGAGTTCTTTTCGCGACGATGACTCACGATAGTGATAAAATGACTAATGATAAGAACTCGAGTGATTTAATGTGCATGATTCGCATCACTGACCTCAGACCCGGTCTTCTGCGTTTTATTTATTGGATTTTAATGACCCCATCAGTAGCTGCCCCTTAAACGGGCGCGGGTGACATTATTTTTTTTAAACGGTAGGGCTAGCATATCGTGCAAAAGTATCGATACTTATTAGGCGTTACCGTAAAATAATTGGAATCTTCCAGAAAATAAAAAACTGTGTTAATTTTTTTTTCCCAAATCCTGAATCATGGTCTCAGCGTACCCCGGGCCCTCTGAAGTAAGAGTATCAAATCGTTGTTTATGGTTATGTTTGGCTGTATGGGCTCTGTTCCCTTTGCCTTTCCATATAAGGAAAAACTAAAAAAAAAATGTTTATGGTTGTGCCAATATATCCTATGTTATCTACAAATTAAATAACTAAAGAAACCCACCTTAATGTCATTGACATAAGAAAGTCATTTCCTCGAAAAACCTATCTTACATAGTAGGTATTGGCTTGGCACTTTACCGTCGAAATGTCAATGTCTTAAGGGACAAAATACTCAGTTCCAATTTGGCCTCTCCATTTGTGACATTGTATCGATATAGAAATTAATGTTTAATATCGATAATCGCCATGTCCCTATGACCGCAAATAATCGAGCAAAGGTATTTGTGAACATAGAGCCTGTTTATGAAGTCGGTATAATTATTATAGCTTCATTGTTAAATGGAATGTGCAGAACGCCAGAACGGAGCGTATTTTCTAACCATTAAAATTGTTTGAAATTATAAAATCGGCCATCTTTGAAAAATATATTTTTTTTTTTTTAAAGTGGCTTCGTGTATTGGCTTACTTCAATTAGCATAGGCAGTCAAGAAAGTCGTGACAACGAATGTTTGTGGGACTAACAGGATTTCATGCCATGATAATCCTACTACTATTATAAAGGCGAAAGTTTGTAAGTATGGATGTATGGATGTTTGTTACTCTTTCACGTAAAAACTACTGAATGGATTTGAATGAAACTTTACCACAATATAGCGTATACATCAGAATAACACATAGGCTACAAACCTGAAGTCCACGCGAACGAAGTCGCGGGCAAAAGCTAGTAAGCAATAATAAGATTACAATACTCATGGCGAAGCCATCTTTATTTTCAAACTTAGGGTGCGTTTCCACAGTGTGAAAATTTACCACTCACGTTGCTCAAAATACAGATCTCATCTCTGATGAGCAATGTGTTTTTTTTATGTGATAGGTAGCAGACGAGCAGGCGGATCACCTGATGGTAAGCAATTGCCGCCGCCCATGAACACATGCAACAAGTGCGCTGCTAACCTTTTATCCCCTCCCCCCCGATAGGCCTCCGGTACCTTCACTCACTCGGCGAAACACAGAACAGGAACTGCTTCACGGTTTTCTGTGAGGCAGTGGTATCACTCCGGTCGAGCCGGCCCATTCATGCCGAAGCATGGCTCTCCCACAATTGGTCAATTTTTATAAGTATCCGCTCAACTCCTGTCCGCTGCGTTTCCACAAAAGAGGAGCTATTTGCTTTTTTTTTAAGTTAGTCTGTAGAGTCCCACTGCTGGGCAAAAGCCATCCGGCGAGTCAACCAAATAAAATTTCTTCTTACTTTCTTTATTTGTCTGCAAATTCTATGTATCCATATTTCTTCCTACTACCGCCAAAGAAGGCATATATCAATTTGAAGGCAACTAGGTGCGACCTGCCACTCTTGCGCAACAAAAAGTTCGCCATAGAATAGAAAAGTACGTTTTATTTTATCGGCATTTGCATTTGACGTTGCAACTATCAACTTGACAAAATGCTTGGATAAAAACAATGTCAAGTTAAGGCGAAAAGCTATTTAAATTAACTTTAAAATATAAGCTTTCGCGATCACTAGGGCTGCCACGACGATAGAAGTCAAAAATAAATAATAATGTTTACTATTTAGTATTTAAAAAGGGATAAAATCTATAGACATCAACAAGCCTTATAGGTAAACCGAAAACACGAAACGCTAGCGCGATGTTATTGACGCCCAGTGCCATCTATTAGTAGACAGTAGAACTAATGTCCCGAAGTAAAGCGAGGACGAGCCTCTAGTAAATAATAAATTGAGACAATATCACATACATTCTCCTGGTCCTAAACAAAGGTTATCCCTTGTGCAATGGAAACCAGAAACAACGAAGGAACCACAAACACCCAGACCCAACACAAATACCTCTAATCGCGCTCGCCACTTTACGACAAATTGTTTGGCGCAATGCAGCCCTTCTAGTTGTACGACCCAGGCACCTAGTAGGATTTTCCCTCGCGGAGTCGTGACACTGAGCAAGCCACTCCCCAGTAGTGGGTATGCTCACGTACTCCGAAAGCCGGGAATACCTTGGCAGTATTCTAAACGCTCCTAGCCACAGGTGCCATCTATTTTAACTTAATTTGCCCTATTAGTCAACATAAAATGTTGCCACCTATTAGTCACTGCCACATAGATGGTGCTGCCAACTGGTCCTATCAATTTGAACTTAATTAGTCATGTTAATCAATACAAAATGCTACCAGCACTGCAAATGTCTTCAACAATAACATGGCTTATAGCTTAACCAAAGCGGTGAAACACTTGCACGTTGTAATCGTCACCCAGCGCCATCTATTGGTAGGTTTGCTAAACTAATATCCCAAAACGGATTGAGAGCCACAACTAGTATAATAGCTAGAGAGAACTGAAAAACGAAGAATCGTGCGTTGATGGCTGAAATGCACTAATTTCGGTTAGATTTTCGTTTGACCTCGAATCGATCACACGAATGTTTGTCCAGGATGGAGTTCGAATCCACGGCGTATACAGGGTCACTTCCAAATACACCATCCGGCCAGTCACCGTCGAAAAAATCGTCTAAATATTTTTAGAGGAAATCAAAGAGGCAACCCTACGCTCGCAATCTTTTTTGGACCCAATTTCGTTGGCAAAACGTCGGCAGATGTGAAATTCTTAAAACGAACCCGACAACAACAAATTGTACCACGTAAAAAAGACAACTATAGCACTAAAGGAATAAAATATACATTGTATATTTACAACTATTAACCTTTCTTGGTTAATTCAGTTTGCTCGCATGTAATTTTAATTGTAAAGTGCAGGTACAAAAAGGTGACTTTTTGAGTTATGACCTTTTTTCCTTCGGCGTTGAAGGCAGAGTACGTAACGTGGCCACTTTTTTGTTTGTTTTATGTCACTTGTAATTTATTTTACTTAAACATGAGATTTATAAAGCAAAACACGCTATGTTGATTGGTTTATGTAGGTACTAGATAGATAGATACTCTTTTTACACACAAGATTAATATGGTCATGAAACAGATAGATGGCAGACGAAAAGACGGATCACTTGATGGTAAGCCATTGCCTCCGCTCATAGACACCTGCAACACCAGTAGAGTCACAAATGCGCTGCCACCCATTCCCCCTTCCCCTCAATTGGGCTTCCGGCACCCTCACTCACTCGACGAAACTTAGCGCAGATGCTGCTTCTTGCTGCTTTTTTGTGTGGCCGTAGAATCATTTTGATTGAACCGGCCCTTTCACGCCGAAGCGTGGCTCTCTCGCGATCATATTTACATCAGAGTCTGTCTAAGTATTTACTTCAAACTTCGGCCATGTTTATTTTTGCACGTCACTGTCAAAGTCACACACGTCATATCGCTTAAGACGTGCGATGACAGCGCATGTCATAAGTCGTACATGTTTCATTTGAGCTCGGACGTCAAGCGAATTTTTACTTTGAATTTCTATTTGTTAAACTTTTAATTCATTTTGTATCGTTTCCCACTTGTTGTATAAGAGAAAGTTAACTTTTTAAACTTAGAGACAGATGAAAAATAAAACTTTAGGTTGATTTAGTCAGCCCGAAGTCTGGAAGTTGGTGGTCTTGTACTCCCGTGCCTCGGGAAGCACGTTAAGCCGGGGTTGTGCGCCCAATCTCTCTTCGGTCGTGTCACGCTGGTGTCCCATCGAATTAAGAGGGTAAGGGAATAGAGAATGCACCTGTGTTTGCGCACACATTTGAGCACTATAATACCAGGGTTCGATCCCCGTCCGATAATAAATAAAGTAAGGGTTAGTAATTTTTTCACTTAAGTTATAAATTACTTTTAGCTTAAAATAAGTGTTTTAAAAAAGTTATGCTATAAAATGAGTAAGTACAGTCAGCCACACGTCAGGTTATCACAACCTGTCCAGTTTCCTCAATCGATATTCAACCTAATGTGTATGACAGTAAGGTGAGAGTCAATTGAAGAAATTGTGAGTACGTACTTTAAGTTTAAATTTAGAATATCTAAATATATCTGTTATTTTTCGCCTGTAACATAAAACAAAGCTGCCGTCCTTAGCATAGTTGCAGTAAGTACGCTCTCGACGGTTTCGAGAAAAAACGCGGTTAAAGTTTTGGTGCGAAAATCTTTCATAACTCCTTAGTTTATTATCAGATCACAGTGATTGTAACTTTAAATGAAAGAGGGCGTTAGCACCTATGTAATTACTGTATAAAAAAGTATGTCCGTTAATTTAAAACATAAATAAATTCACTATTGTTGTTATACTAAGTATCACTTAAAAATCTCGACTAGAGATCACTTAGCATAAACACAGTAAGTGTGTTTTTACTGTTTTTATGCTAGTAATCTTATAAATTTTAACTATTTATTAGAGGATTTTATTGAATAGTAGTAAAAATTTAATTTCTCTTTCACGAATTATATTAAAGCGGTTGGATGCCATTTTTAGATGTTTAAATAATTCGTAAATGAAAAATTCCAAAATGGGCAAACTGAGCCTGTCCTGCTGCGAGGTGCTGTGAGACAAGGAGATTGTTATATCTCCGAAACCCATCTCCGCTGCGCTGCAGGACATGTTCGAAACGCTAAACTGAAAAGAGCACGGAATCAATATTAATGGCGAGTACATATCACTCCTACGATTCGCAGACGACATCGTCATCTTGGCGGAAACCTTACATGACCTACATGAGATGGTGAGCAGCCTGGCTGAATCTTCCAAACACATCAGTCTTCGGATGAACTTGGATAAACCAAGGTCATGTTCAACGAGCTCGTTGATCTGAGACCGGTCGCTGTTAATGGAGTACCTCTCGAAGTTGTTCAGGAATATGTCTATCTAGAACAAACGCTCCAATTAGGCAGAAACAACTTCGAGAGAGAACCCAACAGAAGAAATTTAGTTAGTCTGGGCAGCATTTGGTAGGCTTCGCCAAGTTTTCCCGTCACCCATCCCTCAAAGTCTTAAGTCGAAAGTCTTCGACCAGTGCGTCCTCCCGGTCATGACCTTACGGTGCCGAGACGTGGACACCCACGGCTGGACTAATCCAACCGGTTCAAGTCGCTGAAGAGCTATGGAAAGGGCTATGCTCGGAGTATCTCTAAAGGACCGCATCAGAAATGATGTAATCCCACAGAGAACCAGAGTCACCGACATAGCCCACCGAATTAGCAAACTGAAAGTGGCAGTGGGCTGGTCACATGAGCCGCAGAACTGACAACCGTTAGAGCCATAAAGTCCTTGAGTGGTGACCGCGACTCGGTAAACGGTAGTGTTGGACGCCCTGCGACAAGATGGGATGATAACATTCGAAGGCTGGATGAGAGTGGCCGAAGATCGGGAACATAATACAATGTACTCTGTGATCGGAACTGAATCGGAACACATGCAAAATGTCAAAATGCATAGAAACTTGTCATTTTCATCTGTCAGTTTACTTTACATGATTATGGATCAGAGTATAGATATCATTTCTTTTGACGGTGAACTCGAACTTAAGTAGATTTCAATACTGATACTGCCATAAACGCAGTATCACATGATACTGCTTTTATGGTAAGTATAATTGGATCCTACATTCAATCATTACTTAGCATACATGCAGTATCCACGTCATCTTACTGTCTTTATGTTATGTAACTTGAAGGTAATGATTATGAGATCTACTAAGCATAAGTACAGTAACGCATCATACTGTTTTTAAGACTAGACCACTAATATAGTAAATATGTTAGCCTACTAAGAAAGAAACAGTATATATATCTTACTGTAGTTTTGCTAAGTGACTCTGAATAAAAAGTTTTGCAGTAAGTGTACCCACTGTAATTATGCTAAGTAAAGTAACAAAAATGTCTGACTTACTGCAAATTTCTAAATGCTAAATTTGGATTGAAAAAACGATACAAACAAATTGGTAGACGAAAATGTAGATCTCGTTATCGTGATCACGGCTGTATATGTAACTCAGTTTTGTCAAAATGCCGACTTACTGCAACTATGCTAAGGACGGCAGAAAGGGAATCAAGTTTTAAAACCGGCCAAGTGCGAGTCGGGCTCGCGCACAAAGGTTTCCGTAGCAGCAAATAAAGGTTCAGCAATCGGTTTTCAGTGTAAGCACAATAACTTAACCAAAATTACGTTAATCACCTATATCAAAAACTATAAGATATACTTTGATCAAAACCAAAAATCGTTGAAAGAGGTTAATTAGCATGCATCACCTCTATTTTTTTAGAATTTTATACCCCGTATTTATAAAAATAGAGGGGGGGGGGACATACTTTTTACGACTTTGAGAGCTGATATCTCAAAAACCGTTCACTTTAAGAAAAATGTTTTTTAGAAAACTTTATATCATTTTAAAGACCTTTCCTTGATACCCCACACGGGTATGGTCCATCGAAAAAAAAATTTCATCCCTCAGTTACATGTATGGGGGGCCCCACCCCCAATTCTTTTTTTACTATTTAGTGTCATATTTTTGTAGCGGTTCATACAACACTATTCCCATCAAATTTCATCACTGTAGTACTTATAGTTTCCGAGTAAATCGGCTGTGACAGACGGACAGACGGACAGACGGACAGACGGACATGACGAAACTATAAGGGTTCCGTTTTTGCCATTTTGGCTACGGAACCCTAAAAATGGAATTCTCATTTTAAAAATATTGTGTTTTTTCGTGGAGCGGCTGTGTTTGTGCAAAGGCTGGTGAGATTGTTATCTTTGCTTGTCTAATTAAGAAACAATCAAGACGCCATCATGGCAGTGCCAACGGATGTAATGCCTTTGCCTATCAGTGGGACAGTAATATAGGCTGATAAATTATAAAAAAAGAAACATTTAAGACACCCTGTATACCTCGGCGTGTTTATGCACATCAATTATAAAAGCACCGCGCGGAACCGCGTCCGCTAGCGGAGGTCAGCGCGCTAACGAGCGAGCCTGAAAAATGGAGATTTCGACTTAGACGCTTGTGACGCGCAGCCGTCAGAAATTGAAATTATGTGCGACTTGTGTTTTGGAAATAGGTCAGTGTAGACGGTATGATTATTTTCAACTTTGACTTAGATGGTTGTGAGGCGAGGCCGTCAGGATTGATATCTATGCGATTTTGTGTTTTGAAAATAGGTCACTGAAAAATGGAATTTCAAACTTAGGTGCTTGTGCCGTGAAGCCGTCAGAAACTGAAAATGCTTTGGAAAGTAGATTCATTTTTTGTCTATATTGACTTAGATGGTTATGACTCGAAGCCGTAAAAAACAAAAACTTTTCTTTCATTTTGGAAAAAGAACACTATCTTTTTAAAAAAGAAATCTCAAAAATTAACGCCATAAATAATTTTACATTATTAAAGTCTAGATTTAAAAAATCTGCAATCTTAATTCCACATAAAAAGCATGGTAATCTTTATAATATCTTCGCTGATAGTAAAATTAAAATTCAGTAGTCATTATATTACTTACTTAAAAACGGATATTAGCAGCGCCTCGGGCTTTGACGCCTCATTACTATAAGACCAGGGTTCGATCCCCGTCCGATAATAAATAAAGTAAGGGTTAGTAATTTTTTCACTTAAGTTATAAATTACTTTTAGCTTAAAATAAGTGTTCTAAAAAAAGTTATGCTATAAAATGAGAAAGTACAGTCAGCCACACGTCAGGTTATCACAACCTGTCCAATTTCCTCAATCGATATTCAACCTAATGTGTATGACAGTAAGATGAGAGTCAATTGAAGAAATTGTACAGTTTTCTATACTTTGATGTGTGGCTGTACGTACTTTAAATTAGAATAAAAAAATATAATCTGTTATTTTTCGTCTGTAACTAAAACAAAGGGAATCAAGTTTTAAAAATGGAATTCTCATTTTAAAAATATTGTGTTTTTTCGTGGAGCGGCTGCGTTTGTGTAAAGGCTGGTGAGATTGTTATCTTTGCTTGTCTAATTAAGAAACAATCAAGACGCCATGTTTGGCAAAGTCAAATTCCGAATCAAGCTAGCTACTCATTTAATAAAATTAATAACCTAGTCGAATGATTTTCAGAATGTTATCATAAAAGTTAATGTAAAAGTTGTTTAGAATTTTTCGAACATAGCTAGCGTTTGTGATTATTGATTACCAATCCGCATTAAGTAGGCAAGCGTGGCGATTAAACCTAATCCCATCATATTAGCGATGACTGGATTCCTATGAGACGACCCGTTTGGCGCAATGGTTCGAGCGCCGGTTGAGACGCAAGGGTTGCGTGTTCGATTCCCGCACCAACGCAAATGTTTGTTGATGAAACAGACATTTGTGTTGGATCTGGGTGTTTGTGGTTCCTTCGTTGTTTCTGGTTTACATAGTACAAGGGAAAACCTTAATTTGGGACCAGGACAACGTATGTGATGTTGTCTCATTTTTTTTTATGATGGAGACCTTTGCTGTGGGATAGTAAAAATAGGCTGATACTTTACTTTTTATCATAATGTAAACGTTTATCAGTCAACGGCGAAAAACTGATTGAATGGTCTAAAAAATCCTACTCTTTCCTTTTGAAACTAACCACCAGATGACACTTAAAGTAACTAACTCGTTTACCTACTTTTGACATTCAGACGCTACTAATAAAAAGCATTTTACAACAGTTAAAAAGCAATAAAAATATAAAATAATAACTTTATTAACTCACTGAAACGTGAAACGAGCTTTTTTCTAATTTATTACGGGGATAAACTTAGTAAAGAAGCCGCTGTTATGAGTTTATTTACAGATTATTTTAATTACTTATTTGACATTTTCATTTGTATGCAAAAAATAACCATCTTAAAAAACACTTATTCAGTTTTATTGGACTATTTAAAAGTTGCTTTAAAGCATTATAATACTGAGTAAAAAAATGTTGATGGTTGTTAATACCTAATTATTATACCGAAGTTAGTATAAAACATAATACCTATCAGTTATTATAATCTTATGTCCCGACAAGGTAAGCTGACGATCTAGTGAAGGTCGTGGGAGTCCTTGGATGCGGGTGGCACAGGACCGATCTGTGTGGAGAACATTGGGGGATGCCTATGTCCAGCCGTGGTCGTCTATTGTCTGAAATGATAAAACATAAAATTAAAATGGTTCTAGCATTCTGGCTACCGTGTATTCTTACGTTAAAAATACTTTCCAAAACGAAGTTATATGGGCTGAAAATGGTCTGAACTAATTCGATAAAAGGATTGTAGGCCGTGTCTGTTTTTTGCAGGACTTGGCGGGGGCACTCCCGTGCCCCCAGATAAGCCTTGTAGTTGTGTATGATGTTATCTCTTTATACTTCTAGTATAGACATGTCGCAGGCCGATCGTATAATCCGCCGTATTACATTACGCCTAGCTGTTTTCCAACACAGGGCCGTTTTGAAATGCGGCGGTACAACCATTAGCCGGATTGAATGCGGCTGAATGAAAAACGGCCGGAATGTATTCGGCGCCATACGTCATTCAATACGGCTAGCCATCATGTAATTAGGCGATAAATTAGCCGCCTCTTTGGCAGTTTTTAGTTCCGATTCTTAATACTCTTGGTGCTGCTAGCCCTGATGTAATTCGGCGGATTATACGATCCGGCTGCGACAGACATACAATATATTTTTTTATAAAAGTAAGCGCTATTATAAAAAAAAGACACGTACCCATCTGAATTGCCAATACAATCGTACATACAGACACATTACACACACCGTTTGCTATGTATAATCGCTGTCTAAACATTTATTTAGGCATTATGTTAAAATCCGATACGTATCTCTTTAATCGGTGTAATTACACTGGTTTTATATAAAGACAACTATCATCACATTGTTTTAGCCAAATGGTCAATTAAAATGTATTTTTATCTGAGTTAATTTTAGGCTGGTGTTTTATTTAGATGGTGAATTTAGCTTCTAATATACCTACTAGGTACTTATTATTTAGTTCTTACTGTTAAGTCTAGCAGGCACTTTCGTTTCGCAGGCAGTTTTCAAATCTAGTAGGTAATTATTTATAGATGAATGGAAATTTTCTTTTACAAAGATTTGTTTTTATTCTTACCTATTTTTTATTAATGATCTACCTGTATGTGATTACAATAATAACCTACCTACAGGTTATCTGATTATAAACATTTATTACATTATGATATCTAATAAGTAATGAACATGATTCGGAAATCGTTTTTTCCAAACATGGCGTCTTTAATTTTTTCTAAATTACACAAGCAAAGATCACAACTCCCACAGCCTTAGCCAAACCAAACCACAGCCCCACGAAAAAACTCGACATTTTTAAAAAGAGAATTCCATTTTCGAAAATTGATTCCTTTTGCCATCTTTTGCTAGTAAACGGACTAAGTTTAAATGCGTGCGTCAAAAATGTTAGAATGCCTTGTGTAAAGAGAATAAGGTTCAGAATTGTTGAAATTGTTATTCGTGTCACTGTAAGAAGGCATGGCCGCTCTTGCGGTATTCCTGCTCACGTAGCCAAGTCTCGACTTGAGATCTGTCATTATTCAGATAATACTGTCGGTTGTACGTGCCGGTGAAACGTCCAGCCTTTGAAGTAGGGATGTAGGAGCTGTCGATATAAATGTATCGATAGTTTTCGGGACTGGAATTTTTTTATGTGATAGGTGGCAGACGAGTTGACGGATAAGGTGATGGTAAGCGATTGCCGCCACCCATAGACGCCTGCAATACTAGTAGTTTTTTTATATGTCATCATTAGACTGTTTCTTACCAAAGTAAGTTTGTACTTATAATATAATAAATATTAATAACTAAACTAATGCAAATCTTTTCACTAATTGATATTTTGATTTTCAGTGTCGCCCAATTTCTCTAATCGCTAATTAATAGAAACAAATCGTCATTCAATCATTACGATATGTTGTTACAAACTGATTAAGCTATTAACATCTCATTTGACTAATTAATTTTAATTAGCATCATTAGCGAATAAATACGAGCGAAAATAGAAGTAAGCAGTCGGAAGTTATTACAATATTTCTTTATTCCAATCTAATTTTAAATTTTAATTTATTTATAAACTATGATACTTCAGGTCAACGGAAACTGTTCAGTAAAAAATACGTAAGGAATAATTACTTCGTGCTTCAACATGTAAAGCTGTTGAACTAAGTCATCATATTACCTAAAATCTCTTTAAATCATTGTCATAACCACCCACCCGTATTCGGATAAAGAGACTAAGTTACACAAACAACCATAATTACAATCACTCACAGTAGACTCTTAAATCGTACTTAAATAAAGTATTTACAAAAAAAAAAGAAGAAGAAATCATTTATTTGCAAGGATATGGTAATTCAAGTTTGTTACAACACTAATGACAACAGTTTTGAGTAAATCTTTCTAAAAGGGAGGTAACACTATCGCTTACAATTAAACTACTTCTATTAAGTGACTCTACATCGTCTGTTTCCCGTTTACATAAAAAAAACTGCTGATTACATTTTGGAAGCCTTTACACGCAGAATGTAACTTCCCAAGCTTATAATGCACTTGCCCTAGTATAGTCCGAGGCAAGAAAGTGTAGTTAGGACCTTGAGTGCGCAGAAACCAATTTTGATAGAAAGTCTTCTTTTTTACAAGTGCGCAAAATAACGGCCATCGCTATACTTTCGTGCCTCCAGCTATACAAAAGGAATAAGAAATTATGAAGGTAGCACAAATACCTAGCTAGACCATTTGGTATCGACAAATATTTTTGTGTTCGAGCTGGAATGGCATACCTCTCAACCGACGCTCGTGTTCTCTGCATTTAAAAAGTTACAAAATATAAAAATCGATAAAATCCTCGATAACATGAGTCACATCCCTGTCCCCGCTATACGTGTCCTACAGATGTATAGATAGAGCAGTGGTGTTTGTAAACATATAATTACTTGGTAGGTCGATGCATATCAACTACTCGTTAGTGCGCAAAGCTGCGCCGGAGTAGAGACGCTGTTGAAATATCGAGTGACTGTCACTTGATATGTGCACATAACCAGTGATGCGCACTGTCAAGCCAAGGAATGGAACACCCTTCCTGCGTATGTTTTCCCCAATGAGTTCAACCTTATTTTTTTTAACTATTTATATATTTTGGAAACTTAACAGCTTTCAGTACAATGTAATTATCTTAAATTAAGTAGTACAATAAATACTAGCCAATTACCGAGTTCCACCGCTTATAAAATTAGTAAAAATAGAGAAAAAAAAATCTACGATATCGTGCAAAATAATGTTTAACAAAACATTGATCAGAGGCCGATCAAAGATGACAATAATTACATTTGGGCGATTTAATTATGCCTACTCCATTGCCAATTAAAAGTTAACAGACGACCAACATTTTGTGGTGGTTGATATATACCGGGCGAGCCGCAAGCTTTTTTCCACCGATGTTATATAAAAAATCACCTAATATTCCAGGCACTTAATACCAATAACAGTTATTCCCGTCACGTGATATTGAGTAACAGTCACGCCGCGTCACTTGGCTGTATGCGTCAAGAACTAGTTTCGCTTAGTATGAGTGATCGTGCTATTCTGCGACCACACCGATGCTTGATTCAATTAATTTATTTATTGTTTGTCGCAAACTTGGCCTTGCACTGTCACTTGACCCAAGTGTAAAAGTTCAATTTAATAAAAAAAGTAGGACATTCGAAATGCCCGTGCGTAAAACTCATTTTGAATTTGAATTTCGAACTGTACAATCTACACTACAGACTGATCCAGTATTTTAGCAAGTCTGGTACATAATTAAGGTTTTTGCAAATGAAAATTAACCAATCATTCAATAACGCCATCTGTTATCGGATTTAAGTATCAGTTGCAAAAACTTCAATTTACTTTGATGCGTAAAATGACGATTTTAAAGTGACTCTTGAATGGATGGATATTACGCCAAAGGAACGCTGTCTACCTGTATTTCTATTGCCGTGTGGCGTAGTGTCATAATTGAGTTATAAAACTTAGAAATAAATCAAATTCTGACGTAAAACTTAAAAATAAATCTCAAACTTCACCAAGAAAATTAACAACAAAAACCAGACGCCATAATTAAGTTTCGGTGATTTTTAAACATACAAAGCTTACGTTTTAATTTTACGCGCCATAAACTCCCATACAAATCTCATACACACTCATACATTTCTAATTTCTATGTTATCTTGGCTCATCAATCATTCGAAGTACTAGGCTCGCATAATATGTAAAGAGGCTGATTACTATCGTTTTCGCGGCCTTGGGCAGTGAATCATAAACGTCGTCCAATTTGTCTTGACCCCCCGCGCCTCCTAGATGTGAACTAATCGAGATGGATTAGGTGAATAGTTCAAAGTTAAGGGAGATCAATGATAGCTGGTCGGTTTGTAGTGATAAATGTAGCGCCATCTAGTTGGTTGAGGTGAAAATGTCGGTCTTTTCTGAGGTTAAATCTAGTTGATAGATTAATGTACTTAAATTGATCGCAATTATTTATAGATTTATTTAAAGTAAATTGAGACCTTCATTAAAGGGCGACTTTTCATAAAAATATGGGAGAGATACACTTCAGCATGAATGGAAGGATTCGACTGGCTGGAGTGATACCAGGGCCTCACTTAAATTGACTTTAAGCGTTTGCGCTGTATTTCGCAGAGTTATCCAGTGCTCAATCTGGGAGGAATAAGAGTTAAAAGGTACCACTGGCGGATTTTTCAAATCCATGTGCGTATTTCTACCACTAGCTCGGCTGTGAGGGAAAAAAGTGGGGAAACCTGCACGTTTCGAATAGTTTCTGAAACGTGTAACCATGATTCAGTTGGTCTGGTTCCCCTGGGGTGCGAAGGTCAGATGGCAGTCGCTTCATTGTAATTACCAGACTCCTCAAATTACTGAATCATGGTTTAAGTTTATCCCAGGCTCCGAAGCGACAGCTTTGGATTGCAACTGGGAATAACTAGCTGATAATTTAGATAGGAAAAACAACATTAACTAACAGTTATTGAATGCGCATTTGGTAGTGACCCTGCCTCATGCGCCAAAGGTCGTGGGTTCGATCCCCACCCTGGACAAACATTTGTGTGATGAATTGTGTTTGTTCAGTGTCTGGGTGTTATATATGTAATTAATAAGTATTACATTTGTGATCCTCTGTTGTCTGATATCTGTAACACAAGTGCTTAAGCTACTTAGTACGGAGTCAGGTCAATGTATGAGTTGTGTGAATTTATTTATTAAGTACTATTGGCCCTCACTTCGCTTCGGGACCGTAATTCAGAAATGAACCAATAGATGGCGCTGTGTCTAATTACATCGCGCAAGCGTTTCGTGTTTTCGGTTTACGTATAAGCCTTGTCGTTGACTATAGAAATTATCTCTTTACAAATAGTATAGATTTATTATAGTAATTTTCCTCATTAAAATACTAGCTTTGTTTCACGGGAACCTAGCACTTCTCGTTTCGATTCGCTACTCAAACTCATAGAGCGTATATTAAATTGACATAGATAAAGCTAACCAGTAAGACCACTGAGAAAATGACGAAGAACTTGCTAAGTAGGCACTGAGATAAACATGGATATAATAATACTTGGATTACGCATTTTCTGTCCATATCTGCCGCAGAACTGACAACTGGGGTAAACGAGTTCTGGTGGAGACCGCGTCTTGGTAAACGTAGTGTAGGACGACCTCAGGCCAAATGGAGTGACGATCTGCGCAAGAGGGCTGGCTGGAGCTGAATGCGAGTAGCCGAAGATCGATCAAAATGGCGAGTTTGGAGAGGCCTACGTCCAGCAGTGGACTGCAACAAGCTGATGATGATGATGATGACGCATTTACTGGGATACAAGTCTGCTTTATGTATTTACTAGACTCCACAAATAATGGTCTAAACATACCCCAGATTCCAAGGGGACAGCTTTGGACGCATTATTTGAAATGCAATAGTAACACTCGGTCTGTCTGTCTTTAACTCTTTCACGCCAACAACGGATATGATAGGCACGGATTTTAATGAAATCTATACTATTTATAAAGGGTTAACTTCTATAGACAACGACAAGGCTTATAGGTAAACCGAAAACACGAAACGCTTGCGCGATGTAATTGGACACAGCGCCATCTAGGTATTGGTTCGTTTCTGAATTACGGTCCCGAAGCGAAGTGAGGGCGGGCCACTAGTTTGGTATATAGATGGTCTAGACCCTGAGAAAGAACATGGCTACTTTTTATTGCGAAAAGGGGGTTAAAGGGAGGGGGGTTAAAATTATTAATACTCAGTCATTTTTATGTGATAGGTGGCAGACGAGTAGACGGATCTCCTGATATCTATAAAGGCCCATTCATGCGGAAGCGTTGCTCACCCACCGTTGTTTCTACGTACTTACACAAATGTAACTACATACTTTTTTTCCACTATTTTTTAAACTAAAAGAAACACTGTTTATCTATGCGTGATCTATCCAATAAAACATCTATGGTTGATCCTTGAGCTATTTGTTGTTTCTGACCGACCGTAGCGTGTATTTTCCTATAAATCATTTGAATTGACGGCATAGAATTGCAATGACAAATTGTACAAGCTACAAGCCATTAAGTCATACAACACAAGCGATATTAACCCTTATGGTAGAAGTCTTAAGTTGGATTTATAAAGATTGATACGAAGTCTCTGGTTTTGTACTTTGTTGTTACACTGTAGAAAATATTTAGATCAAATTTTTTTATGTGATAGGTGACAGACGAGGTGACGGATCACCTGATATCCATAAAGGCCCATTCATGCGGAAGCGTTGCTCACCCACCGTTGTTTCTACGTACTTACACAAATGTAACTACATATTTTTTTCCACTATTTTTTAAACAAAAAGAAACACTGTTTATCTATGCGTGATCTATCCAATAAAACATCTATGGTTGATCCTTGAGCTATTTGTTGTTTCTGACCGACCGTAGCGTGTATTTTCCTATAAATCATTTGAATTGACGGCATAGAATTGCAATGACAAATTGTACAAGCTACAAGCCATTAAGTCATACAACACAAGCGATATTAACCCTTATGGTAGAAGTCTTAAGTTGGATTTATAAAGATTGATACGAAGTCTCTGGTTTTATACTTTGTTGTTACACTGTAGAAAATATTTAGATCAAATTTTTTTATGTGATAGAGTGACAGACAACGGTGACGGATCACCTAATGGTAAGCGATTGCCGCCGCCCAAAGACACCTGCAACACCAGTAGAGTCACAAGTGCGTTGCCCCCATTGGGCCTCCGGTACCCTCACTCACTCACAAACACAGCGCAGATCGCAATCCGATAGATGGCGTTACGTTGACGTCAGGTCCAACTTTGACGACATTGGTTGTTTCATAACATAACTTCATAATTTTGACATGATACGTCAAATGTAACCAATCACTCGTTGTTGGACCTGCCGTCAACGTAACGCCATCTACCGGATTTTGCTTTTGCAAACACCCTCATTGAAATTGAATTTATAAAAGGGAGAGTATAATTTCTAAAAGTCATAAAACAATAATGTTGTTGTTCAAAATGATTGTCAGAATACTTGGTTAAAATGATGTAAAATCATCAACCATAGAAGCTATCTATTCACGCCAATAAAATTATAGACTTCGAAGTATAATAGATGTAATATGATAATAAAGTAATGTGAAAAAAATGGCAGTTTCTGCATTATTAATGGTTTAACAAGAATAATAAAAAGATGTCAAGAATTATAAATAGATTGTCAAGTTCCGTACAATATTATTTGGTACTATAATGATGAATTAGCAAACTGAAGTGGCAGTGGGCTGGTCATATTAGCCGCAGAACTGACAACCGTTGGAGCCGTAAAGTTCTTGAGTGGAGACCGCGACTCGGTAAGCGTAGTGTTGGACGCCCTGCGACAAGATGGGATGATGACATTCGAAGGCTGGCTGGTGTGGGCTGGATGAGAGTGGCCGAAAATCGGGAGCGGTGGCGTGCATTAGGGGAGACCTATGTCCAGCAGCGAAAGTGGATTATACATATAGGCTGATAGGCTGATACTTTATTAAAAATCGCAAGTGGATAACAAACGTTTTTCTTTTATACACTGATCTCTAAAAGTGGTTAAGAAAATGTATGACTATGTTGATTAAGTATGTATGTATGATTGCTTTATCAGTAACACTTGTCATGCAAACCTTTAAAAGGCAGTAAACTGTGAAATTAATCGGTAGAAATTATTCTTTTCTTTTTAAAGTGTTTAAAATAATTTTTTCAAGTATTTAAGCTACGATAATCGGCTAGCGCGGCCAATCTCAACAATCAGCCACGTCATCATCATCATCAGCAACCCACACTCGTCCACCGCTGGACATAGGTCTCCCCTAATGCACGCCACCGCTCCCGATTTTAGGCCACTCTCATCCAGCCCACACCAGCCAGCCTTCGAATGTCGTCATCCCATCTTGTCGCAGGGCGTCCAACACTACGCTTACCGAGTCGCGGTATCCACTCAAGGACTTTACGGCTCCAACGGTTTGTCCGTTCTGCGGCTAATGTGATTGCAGCCACCCGTACACAGGCCTAATATTTCAACTTTGTTCACTGAGAAGACACCAGTAAGAAACTTAGAGGTACTCTTTTGTTTCATTTGAGCAAATCAACTTGCAAATATCTAAGGAATATCGACTTACCTATGTTATGACACTATGAATGTACAAGAGACTTTTAATGTTAAACAAAGTAAAATACTCAACTTACTTATTTCATTTGTCTCTCGAAACAAAACTTATTTACTTCAACCAGTGAGAAAAAAATAAACAGAAAATTCATTGTTTTTTCCTCCATTGTCTTGCCAACACGCAACATTCAGTCAATTGTTGTTTTTCTACAAGGCGGAAGTCGTATGCAATTATTTTTGAATTAGTCTCCATTTTTTCGAGATTTCGAATTTTCGGAGTCTGCCCGTGGGAAGATTGGACAAAGTGACAGAATTTTTAGGGTTAATTTTGTTTCCTTTTTTTGTTCGTGCAAGACAGAGAGATTAGAGTAGCTACATAGTGTTAGATAGATACAATTGGTGTCAGCTGTCTGTAAGAATATGTTTCTTTTTATTTGTGCAAGAAAGAGAGATTAGAGTACCTAGACTAAGATAGGGTAGATATTTGTGTTAGGTGTAACATTACCTTGCGTAAGAGCATAACGGAATTATAATTTACTAGCGGCCGCCTGCGACTTCGTACGCGTAGAGTTAATTATTGACACTTATCGTCATATTTTGGACAATCCACACAATATATTTTTATAAATTGTAGCCTATGTGTTATTCTGATGTATAAGCTATATAGTGGTAAAGTTTCATTCAAATCCATTCAGTAGTTTTTACGTGAAAGAGTAACAAACATCCATACATCCATACATCAATACATCCATACTTACAAACTTTCGCCTTTATAATAGTAGTAGGACTAGTGGCCCGCCCTCACTTCGCTTCGGGTCTGTAATTCAGAAATGAACTAATAGATGGCGCTGTGTCCAATTACATCGCGCAAGCGTTTCGTGTTTTCGGTTTACCTATAAGCCTTGTCGTTGTCTAATGTCTATAGAAGTTATCTCTTTATAAATAGTTTAAATTTCTATCCGTAATACAAGTTACGCTACTTAGACAGAATCAAGTCAATGTATGAGATGTTAGAGAATTTGCTCACAAGTTCATCTTCCCAATCGATAGCCCCATAACCCATACATTAATCTTTATTATACAGGGTCAAACAACCCTTCGTCGTTAAGGAGTCGTGTAACAAATTAATGACCACCATTCGACCCCTATTGGGGTGGCCATTATTTTTCCATGTCTTGATTTTGGTTCATTTTAATTCGATACTTTGATTGCGGCATTTGAAACTGTAGGATTTTCGCAGAACGTCAAAATTAACGGAGATTTTACAGAGGATCTGCTTCTCTTAGTTGATCATCTATCTATCTTCTATACTATTTATAATAGTGATGCGCCGAATAGTGGTTTCACCGAATAACCGAATACCGAATAATATTCGGTTCAATCTTTACCGAACCGGATATTCGGCCGAATTATTCGGTTTACCATTTTCTATTTTGTTTCCGATCTCTCTTCTATACTAGATATCAATTCGTACTGAGATATACCTAAAGTGTTTATTCCTTCCGTGTCAGAAATTTTCTTAACGTATCTCTGTTATAGTGTCTTTTAAGTAAATAATGCACTTAATAAAATCATCGCAGGGTTCAAGTGGGACTCAAACCCACAACCCTCTACATACCGGGTGGCTGTTCTGGTATGCAGTGGGGTGGTGGATGTGAAAGGTCGAGTACCACCTGGACTTTTGGATGATTTTTTAAGAGCACCTACTTAAGAATAAATTGCAAAGAATATAAAAAAGTAACAAAAATAAAATTGTTTATCATTAATAACTTATAATAAAATTATTTATTGTTGATTTCATATTTTTATTTTAATAATTTGCCACATACATAGGTTAGAGATTTTATTATAAAATAAATAAATTATAATTTTGATCTGAGTTCGAAACAAAGCTTTATATTATTATTTATTTAAATTAAAAAAAGGCCAATATTTTTAAGTATAAAACCAAATAGTAATTAATATGATTGATCTGGCTTAAAAATAAATGAATTAGGTATTTTTTTAAAGTTAATGTTAGCTACATATATACTAAGAGGGCAGGAAATAAATATGTGGACTCTAGATATTAACATACCTACACGTTGATTTCAAGATTAATTGATTTCATTTATTAGCTTTTTAACACATTCCTCGCCAGTTTTTTATTAATTTACAAAACAATATTACATTAAAGAATTTTGTCCTTTTAAATTCCATGTTATATAGCCAAAATACAAATACTCTAACCGAATACTCTAACCGAATACCAGCACTAAAACCGAATAATTCGGCCGAATACGAATAGTGAAAAAAGTGCCGAATATGCCGAATACCGAATACCAACCGAATATTCGGCGCATCTCTAATTTATAAAGAGATAACTTCTATTGACAACGACAAGGCTTTTAGGTAAACCGAAAACACGAAACGCTTGCGCGATGTAATTAAGCACAGCGCCATCTATTGGTTCGTTTTTGAATTACGGTCCCGAAGCGAAGTGAGGGCGGGCCACTAGTCTTAAGATAAATAAAAGTCTCACAACACCTCATATTTTTCAAGAAAGTTTCTGCCTCGTACCCCAAACCTATGGAATAAATAATTAATTCACACAACATCTCATACATTGACCTGACTCCGTACTAAGTAGCTTAAGCACTTGTGTTACAGATATCAGACAACAGAGGATACACAAATATAATACTTAAATACATATAAATAACACCCAGGCACTGAACAAACACAAGTGTTGATCACATAAATGATTGTCCAGGAGACCTATTTTTGAATTGTCGTCTCACTAAAAAATGTGTGACTCGCATGATTTTTGACATCCGCATTTTCGAATCATTCGAAAACGAGCGTTTTGCAACGAGTGGTATAAACCACTCGTTTCCGTGAAGCGAGTGGACGCATATTACGTCAACGTGAAACCAAAGATTTAAATCAATCTTTGCGTGAAACGAGTTAAAACTATACTTTGACAAGCTTGGCAATACCCTAAGTAAGCGATTGATTTCAAAAATAGGGAAAATTTGAAGAGACGAGGTGACTTGCAAAATGAGTAGTTTTGTTGGGACGAAGCGAAAATTCAAAATAGTTAACAACGTTTTGTTTTCCAGAGATTCTTCAAGCCCATTCCGGGCTTTTGCAAAACATGAAGTACTTTTTGTGCAAGGGAAAGTCTGGCATGCTCGAAATGTCTTTATACTGCCGACAGACTCTTGCGGCTTGATTTGATGTGTTTGTAGATTTCTGTAATACAACCGTTTTAGGGTTCTGAAGTCACGAGGAACCCTTATGATACGAAGACTTCTTTGTTATGGCACAGAATACTTAATAGTACATGTACAGAAAGCCCACTCCTAAAAACCGTTTATGGAAATGAAGACTCAGGCTACCATAACATAACGTTGAAATTCCGACCGCCTAGCGTTCAATGCCTACCATTATTCATACCTAGAAGTGCGTTCTCTTTCTATCGCAAGCAACTGTCGCGCGTGCGTCGCCGCTCGTTCGTGATTTTCTACTAATTTGCTCCTCCGGAGGGGACGCCGCATGTACTTGCAAGTTCGATACCTACACGCGGAGTGGGACAGGGCTGGTTATGGCTACCCATTACAAGATAAAGCATAAAAAAACGACTCCTTGCGCATTGTGTTTCCTTCTTCTTATAATCCTGGGTTTTAAGCGGGGTGTGAAACGGTATCTCTAATATCTCGGAGTGATATTATGATGATGATCGATGAGTCGAGGACTACTCGAAAGTTAGATCTTCATCATCATCATCATCATCATCATCATCATCATCATCATCATCATCATCATCATCATCATCATCATCATCATCATCATCATCATCATCATCATCATCATCATCATCATCATCATCATCATCATCATCATCATCATCATCATCATCATCATCATCATCATCATCATCATCATCATCATCATCATCATCATCATCATCATCATCATCATCATCATCATCATCATCATCATCATCATCATCATCATCATCATCATCATCATCATCATCATCATCATCATCATCATCATCATCATCATCATCATCATCATCATCATCATCATCATCATCATCATCATCATCATCATCATCATCATCATCATCATCATCATCATCATCATCATCATCATCATCATCATCATCATCATCATCATCATCATCATCATCATCATCATCATCATCATCATCATCATCATCATCATCATCATCATCATCATCATCATCATCATCATCATCATCATCATCATCATCATCATCATCATCATCATCATCATCATCATCATCATCATCATCATCATCATCATCATCATCATCATCATCATCATCATCATCATCATCATCATCATCATCATCATCATCATCATCATCATCATCATCATCATCATCATCATCATCATCATCATCATCATCATCATCATCATCATCATCATCATCATCATCATCATCATCATCATCATCATCATCATCATCATCATCATCATCATCATCATCATCATCATCATCATCATCATCATCATCATCATCATCATCATCATCATCATCATCATCATCATCATCATCATCATCATCATCATCATCATCATCATCATCATCATCATCATCATCATCATCATCATCATCATCATCAACGACAAGGCTTATAGGTAAACCGAAAACACGAAACGCTTGCGCGATGTAATTAAGCACAGCGCCATCTATTGGTTCGTTTTTGAATTACGGTCCCGAAGCGAAGTGAGGGCGGGCCACTAGTCTTAAGATAAATAAAAGTCTCACAACACCTCATATTTTTCAAGAAAGTTTTTGCCTCGTAACCACAAAACTATGGAATAAACAATAAATTCACACAAAATCTCATACATTGACCTGACTCCGTACTAAGTAGCTTTTAAGCACTTGTGTTACAGATATCAGACAACAGAGGAAACACAAATATAATACTTAAATACATATAAGTAAATAACACCCAGGCACTGAACAAACACAAGTCCAGGAGATCTATTTTTGAATTGTCGTGTCACTAATAAACTCGCATGATTTTTGACATCCGCGTTTTTGAATCATTCGAAAACGAGCGTTTTGCAACGAGTGGTATAAACCACTCGTTTCCGTGAAGCGAGTGGACGCATTTACGTCAACGTGAAACGAGTTAAAACTATACTTTGACAAGCTTGGCAATACCCTAAGTAAGCGAGTGATTTCAAAAATAGGGAAAATTTGAATCATGCGACTGACAAGACCACGTGACTTGCAAAATGAGTAAGTAGTTTTGTTCGGACGAATCGGAAATTCAAAAATAGGTCTCCAGGGTGGGTATCAATCTCACGCCTTTGGCGTATGAGGCAGGGTCAACCAAATGCGCCATCCGGCCAGAATGTAAACCAGAACATGTGAATTCAAAATAGTTAGCAACGTTTTGTTTTCCAGAGATTCTTCAAGCCCATTCCGGCGTTTTGCAAAACATGAAGTACTTTTTGTGCAAGGGAAAGTCTGGCATGCTCGAAATGTCTTTATACTGCCGACAGACTCTTGCGGCTTGATTTGATGTGTTTGTAGATTTCTGTAGTACAACCGTTTTAGGGTTCTGAAGTCACGAGAAACCCTTATGATACGAAGACTTTTTTGTTATGGCACAGAATACTTAATACGAGTAGTACATGTACAGAAAGCCCACTCCTAAAAACCGTTTATGGAAATGAAGACTCAGGCTACCATAACATAACGTTGAAATTCCGACCGCCTAGCGTTCAATGCCTACCATTATTCATACCTAGAAGTGCGTTCTCTTTATATCGCAAGCAACTGTCGCGCGTGCGTCGCCGCTCGTTCGTGATTTTCTACTAATTTGCTCCTCCGGAGGGGACGCCGCATGTACTTGCAAGTTCGATACCTACACGCGGAGTGGGACAGGGCTGGTTATGGCTACCCATTACAAGATAAACCTTAAAAAAACGACTCCTTGCGCATTGTGTTTCCTTCTTCTTATAATCCTGGGTTTTAAGCGGGCTGTGAAACGGCATCTCTAATATCTCGGAGTGATATTATGATGATGATCGATGAGTCGAGGACTACTCGAAAGTTAGATCTTCATCATCATCATCATCATCATCATCAGCAACCACAATCGTCCACTGCTGGACATAGGTCTCCCTATTGCACGCCACCGCTCCGATTTTAGTCCACTCTCATCCAGCTTACTCCAGCCAGCCTTCGAATGTCGTCATCCCATCTTGTCGCAGGGCGTCCAACACTACGTTTACCGAGTCGCGGTCTCCACTCAAGGACTTTATGGCTCCAACGGTTGTCAGTTCTGCGGCTAATGTGACCAGCCCACTGCCACTTCAGTTTGCTATATAATTAGTCATGATTTAACAATGATGCAGAACTGACAACCGTTGGGGTAAACGAGTTCTGGAGTGGAGACCGCGTCTTGGTAAACGTAGTGTAGGACGGCCTCAGGCCAGATGGAGTGACGATCTGCGCAAGAGGGCTGGCTGGAGCTGTCGATCGATCAAAATGGCGAGCATTTGGAGAGGTCTATGTCCAGCAGTGGACTGCGACAGGCTGATAATGATGCTGTCTTTTATAAAAGTGACAAATACTGTAAGAGTTACTTGACAATTTATAACTATTGAACTGTAAAAAAAATACAACACAACTGCCTTTGCGTCTATCCATACTAATATTATAAATGGGAAAGTGTGTCTATCTGTCTGTCTGTATGTTTGTCTTTCTTTCACGGCAAAACGGAGCAACTAATTGACGTGATTTTTTAAGTGGAAATAGTTGAAGGGATGGAGAGTAACATAGGCTAATTTTAGCCCCTTTCTAACCCCCCATTTTAGGAGAAGTGGAGGGCGCGACCGAATCCGCGGGCAAAAGCTAGTATACTATACTATATCTTTCTGTCAAAACTTACAGCAAAATCTTCCAGGCTTAAATTATGAACTAATAAATTCCCAGACACCCTTATACGAAATATTCCTGTTTTTCTCCCACTCTTAAAGATCCGCTATTGTACAATGCTGCATTATTCATGATACAGACACCTTGGCGATCTTTTTTATATATATCCAGCCTCCATATATGTTTTCGAAAATTAAATTATAATCCTTCTTTACTTACACTCGAATGTCTTAATACAGGTGTCAAAATATGGTATGGGTCGAAATTGTCAAGGTGTTTTATAATGGACTAGCGGCCGCCCGCGACTTCGTCCGCGTGGAATAGTAACTATTTACCCCTTACAACCCCCTTTTCGCAATAAAAAGTAGCCTATGTCCTTTCTCGGGGTCTAGATCATCTGTATACCAAATTTCATTTAAATCCGTTCAGTAGTTTTGGCGTGAAAGAGTAACAGACAGACAGACAGAGTTACTTTCGCATTTATAATATTAGTATGGATTGGCCGAATGGCGCATTTGGTAGTGACCCTCATTACGCCAAAGGTGGTGGGTTCGATCCACTGGACAAACATTCGTGTGATGAACACAAGTGTTTGTTCTGTGTCTGGATGTAATATTTGTATTTAAGTATTATAGTTTGTGTTTCCTCTGTTGTCTGATATCTGTAACACAAGTGCTTATGCTACTAAGTACGAAGTCGGGTCAATTTAAGAGGTTTTTGTTTAGAGTCTGGGTGTAATATTACTCTCGTAGTATTGCACAGAGAATCACAAACTAAGATGAGCATTAGTGTTTTGTTTTATTTTAAAGTACCAGGGAAGCAGAACTCTAAAGAAGGTACAAAATTTAGCAAGACTACTTATTTAAAAGCCTATTTCACTTTAAGGTCGTAAGACCCAAAAGCCTTTTAAAAGGCATAAAGCAATTGATTTTCCATTGTGTCCGCTGTCTGGGCCTTACGACGTTAAAGCAGATTTTTTTTAAGTATTTGATTAATTAATTAGTAACAAATTACAGATAATAAGCAGACCAATTTTAACTGACACCCATAGACATTAAATAGATTAGTTAAAATCTAAACCCCACAAATAAATTTAATTCAAAGATATTTCCATACAAACACTGTAATTTTATATCCTTAATAATAATTTGATCTGCAAGATCCCCCTAACAAGGTAATTACTGGACGCTGAAAACAGAGAGGGATCAAGGGTAATAGAAATACAAATTTTAAATTTGACATCATCTTTTTGACTTCTGTAGCTATGGTTTTGTTACTTTAAACTGACTTTTCTGATTGACTCTGTCTGACTGGTATGGGTGTACTGAGAAAAAAAAATGCACCAGACAATCTCACAAATCAACCTGGTCTCAAACTAGGGCAACCCCTGTACTATGAGTACCAGGTGACGAATTGACTGGGGGCGTCAACCCAGATCACCCAGACCCAAGAAAACTTAGAAAATGTAATTTTCCTAAATTGACTTGACCGGGAATCGAACCCGGGACCTTTCGCACTTCTTTCTTGTGTCCATGGGCGGCGGTAATTGTTTACCATCAGGTGATCCGTCGGCTCATCTGCCTCCTATATCATAAAAAAATACATACCTACACACCGTAGGTTTATATTTCCTAATTCACCCCCAATGTAGCCCTGAGTCCGTACCACCACCCAAATAGAATCAAATCGCAAATTGTAATTGGCCATTCTCCCCACCCCGCTGTGACGTCATTATGTCATCTGACATATGTCATTGATTTGAGGCCCTTTGATAAAAGCCGCCACCCAGCGCGTGGGGCGTGATTTTTTACTCTATTATTTCATTACATCCTATTGTATTCTGATTTTGAATTTTAGAACATAATGTTTTGTTTACATTATTTTTTTATACAGTTAGTAACTTTTGTTTTTAACTCTTAATAGTGTTTATACAGTGATGTAAACTTGTAAAGTATCAGCCTATTAGGTATACTATCCCACTGCAGGGCACAGGCTTTCAACACAGAAATCAAGTCATCGCTACTATGATGGGATTAGGCTTAATCACCACGCTTGCCTAATGCGGTGCGGTGATCACAAACCCGAGCTACGTTCGAAAATATTT
Organism: Cnaphalocrocis medinalis; assembly: GCA_014851415.1. Lineage (NCBI taxonomy): Eukaryota > Metazoa > Arthropoda > Insecta > Lepidoptera > Crambidae > Cnaphalocrocis > Cnaphalocrocis medinalis. Next base: position 2,437,974 of record CM026301.1, on the reverse strand, counting down.
TAACATATTTTTTGCTTATAAACAGTGATCCGTGATCGAGGTCCTGGGTTCGATTCCCGGGTCATCTCGGGCTCGGGTTTGTGATCACCAACCCGATAAGGCAAGCGTGGTGATTAAGCCTAATCCCATCATAGTAGCGATGACTTGATTTCTATGATGGACGCCTTTGGCCCTGCAATGGGACAGTTATCTATGTATATTCTGATACTACTACTATTCAGTCAAGATATTATATTACTATCTATTATTTCACTACTTTATACTACTATTCAGTCAAGATATTATATTATATATATCAATGTATCTAAATAAATACAAAATAATCTATGTTCTTTATACACCTGTTAAGTTAGGCTGCAAGAATTATTTACTTAAGAAAAACTGCCAAATAAAAAGTTTAATGTATGTTTCATTTAATAAAATATTTACTTAATTACTTAAATGAAAACACAAAACAATAAAGAATTCGGTTCTAAAATTAGTGTCGTTTGTAATCCTATAAAAAACGTTTATCGACATCGGTAATACAGTTCGGTATTCCTTATTGCTGGTCTTTAACGTATTTTCCACTTAAGACTAAGTATAAAGTTAATGTACTTTTTCTAGTACTTAAAGTAAGTTTTTACAACTGGACAGACGGGTGGCTTCGTTTGCATACAACTTAGGGACTCTGTGGAGACTAGTTTAATTATAATATGTAGTGTTGTGCGGAATTGAACTTGGCCTTGATTTTACAAGACAAGACCACAATGACCAAGACTCTGCAAGACTTGAAAATCTTTCTTTTTTCTTGTCTTTATATTGAATAAATTGTTCTAGGCCGCGATACACGGGCCAATTTTTTCCGAACTCACTTTAATTGACAATTACTAGACACTTTACTCAGAGGTGGTGAACGTGGCCCTAAGTGACATATAACGCTATTTGACAGTTGTGAAACTCAACAACAGTGTTTATGATAGCAGTAAGCAGGCTATAGTTTATGTAGAACTTATCCGTATATTGTGAAACAGACCAAAGTGTTGTTTGGTCTTGTCATACACATCACTATTAATATTAAAAAGAGTAAGTTATTTCTAGTTTGAATTCAAGATCGTCTTTATTTGTATGTAGTTACAAAGTAGTAAAAATATCTTAAATGACCTTTTCCTTGCGGAATTAACTTCCCACGGCGGAATTTTCGAAACAGTAGGACGTACAGCCAGACAGCTACACATCAAAGCATAACTGTCAAACCTCAATCGACTCTCACCTTCCTGTCAAACGCATTAGGTTGAATATCAATTGAGGAAATTTGACAGGTTGTGGTAACCTGATGTGCTGACGGTAGGTACAACATAAGATCCTAACAGGAAAGTCTTGAATACGGTTTTTTGGAAACTAACGGAGTTACTATGTTTTATAAGCAATTGGGTTACCATACCCTATAACATAAGCGATACCCTATAAAGAAAGAAAGAAGTAAGAAAAAAAATACATTTATTGACCATCACAAAATACAAAATTTAACATACAGTGAGAATGAATATACTACATATAATTAAGTAGTAAGTATATATGTTTGTGTGAGGTCAATCAGGTCCCGACCTCAGCATTTGCTGCTACGGCATTATCTGCGGTGCCGCAGCAGCGCTGGTATTCTGGTGGGACCTGGTTGCGAGTGAGTGTGCGTGTATGATGTAATAAAATAATATATATACGCGTATTTAACAATATTATTATATAAAGTGTACTATAAAGTAGCGATATCAATAAATTAGTCTCGCAGCTTTATTGATACATTATATACGAGTATAATGCGCTGCGCTGTGTTTCGTCGAGCCAGTGAGGGTAGGTACCGGAGGCCCAACCGGGGGGAAAAGGGGTTTAAAGTTAGTAGCGCACTTGTGATCCTACTTGTGTTGCAGGTGTCTGCAATGACAGCGGCCTTTGCTTATTATCAGGTGAGCCGACTGCTCATTTGCCACCTATCACATAAAAAAAGTTGCGGAACATAGCTTTCTGACAAGTATTTTTTGTTGTTTTTTTATAGTAAACTTTCACGTAAACATTTACAAAAAACTGTGATATGTTTGTTTACCGTAAACATTTTGTTTACCGAAGCAGCGAGGCCGCGCTTGCGCACCGACGAGCGTTGACATATTTGTGCCAATCGAATAGAAAATCTGTGGAGACTTTTGTTAATTGAGATTATTTTGGAATCGCCATTAAATTAACAATTTTTTTTAATGTAAAAGGTGACAGACGCGCAATTTTTTATTCATGTGGAGTAAACTGACAGATGTCAATGTGTCATCCCCATACATTATCACTCAATTTGACAGATGCAAAATCTCAAAATGTATAGAAACTCGTCATTTGCACCTGTCAGTTTACTCCACATGTTCAAAAATCTGAGTATAGGATCACCTGATGATAAGCGATTGCCGCCGCCCATCATCATCATTTCAGTCAATAGACGTCCACAGCTGGACATAGGCCTCCCCCAAAGTTCTCCACACAGATCGGTCCTGTGCCACCCGCATCCAAGGGACTCCCGCGACCTTCACTACATCGTCGGTCCACCTGGTGGGAGGTCTGCCACGGCGCCGCCCATAGACATCTGCAATACTAGTAGAGTCACAAGTGTGCTGACAACCTTTTCCCCTATTTTGGCTTCTAGTACCGTCCACTCACTCATATGTTATCAGATTAAATCAATGTCACTTTTGATAGTGCTTTTAACATCAAATATACTATAACTCCTCCACTTAACAATGTCTTTGACATCCTTAGTAGTAAGTTTATTCATGGTAAAAAAGAAAAAAAAACTATATTTTATTTTTCTATTTTTTAAACCTATTTAATTTAAATATGTAATATGTAAAACTACAAGCACATGTTGTGTTGTAATTATTACACAGTTAGCTTGTAACATGCTCCCAGTTTTTTACTTTCATCGATATGCTAATTCGATACTTGTTTATACACATCACTAATTGTTATGCATAATGACACAGTGTAGAAAATAGGCTGGTAAAGATAGGTAGAACAAATAATAAATAAATACATATTTTTTACAATATCTCATACATTCCTTGAGTGGAGACCGCGACTCGGTAAGCGTAGTGTTGGACGCCCTACGACAAGATGGGATGATGACATTCGAAGGCTGGCTGGTGTGGGCTGGATGAGAGTGGCCGAAAATCGGGAGCGGTGGCGTGCATTCGGGGAGACCTATGTCCAGCAGTGGACGAGTGTGGGTTGATGATGAAGATGATGATCTCATACATTGACCTATTTATATTTTTTATTGCACAGAAACATAATACCAGACTGGCAGGATGGCGCATTTGGTAGAGACCCTGCCTCACAGCAAAAGTCGTAGGTTCGACAAAGTTCCTATGGTTTTGTCGCTTGGGTTGAGGCCCCCAGGTAATTATCGTCACCTCATAGTACAGGGATTGCCCTAGTTTGATTTTCGTGATTGTCTGGCGCATTTATTTGTTTATTTTACTACAGACAAGTATTTGATCTCGATCAACATTAATAACTTCAGAATAAGGTACATTATTTGCTTCAGAATAATTCTAAAGGTTACTCACTGATATCGATTCGACTGTGGAGATACGATCTAAAGATAAGAACTTACAACACCGACTTAGTACAACCTATATTTTATGAAAGTGACTTTTTACGTCACTTTTAAAGATCACTGTCCATCAAGTATAAATATGAAACATGTATGAATTTTCATGCCAGGGTAAGATACAGTCAGCCACACATCTTGTTACCATAACCTGTCAAATTTCCTCATTGATATTCAACCTAATGTGTTTGACAGAAAGATGAGAGTCGATTGAAGATATTTGACAGTTTTGTATACCTACTTTGATGTGTAGCTGTACGTATACTACTAACACCTTTAGTTAAAATTAATTTATTATTACATTTTGTGTTTCCTCTATTGCCTGATATCTGTAACACAAGTGCTTAAGCTACTTAGTACGGAGTCAGGTCGATGTATGAGGTGTTGTGTGAATTTGTATGAATTTTTAATGTAAAAATTAAAATTTTAAATATACATTTAACGACTCCATGGCACTTAAACCTGCTAGTTTTGAAAGATCTGTTTGATACGCCCTATTAATGCTAAGTCTTCTGTATTAATGTATTACTTCATACCATTTTAGCCCAAGTCTGAACTTATTGGCGATACTATCATAAGTTGTCATTAAGATATCTTAGAATCGATAGTTAAGGCTTGTCGTTCGTAGGGTTGGTCGAAATGTGTTCATTTATTGACTTGGCAATCACATTAAACAACCGAATCAATATAATACATTACTTGTGAGATATATTGTGTTTTGATGTGATTGCCAAGTCAATAAATGAATAACCGACTTGGCAAAACATGGATCTCACCACTTTTTACGGCGAGACTTGGTTTTTTTGACAAGTATTGTTTTGATGGGATCTCTAATTTACATACGTACAGTAGTTTTTGTTTAAAATTTTTTATGTTTTTCTCATATAAACACACACCACCTTAACCACAAACTTAAATAATATCTTTAAACTTTTAAAATATAATTGAAACAATTTTTTACGCAAAATAATTCCTTCATCACAAAAACAGTTACACGAAGCCTAGAATTCATTCCCCGCAAAACTCGAACAAGAAGGGAAAAACTTGCACAAAAAAAAAATACAAAAAAAAAACATGGACGACTCTACATCACTCAATGTTCGCTTGGGGCTCGCAGTTTTGTACTGGCTACTGTTTTTTTTTAAACAGCGAATCGCTTCATGCACAAGAACACATCAATTTTAATAAAATTGCCCTTTTAATTAATTTATTTCATTTGATTCAAGGACTGAATTAAGTTTATAAGCGACTAGTGGCCCGCCCTCACTTCGCTTCGGAACCGGAATTCCGAAATGAACCAATAGATGGCGCTGTGTCCAATTACATCGCGCAAGCGTTTCGGGTTTTTCGGTTTACCCATAAGCCTTGTCGTTGTCTATTGAAGTTATCTCTTTATAAATAGTATAGAAGATAGAAGATAGCCTTACTTATCTGCTATTGAATGAGACGGTTTTCAATGGGTGATCGCGAGAGAAAAATCCGATAGATGGCGTGCTGTACAACTGAGGTTCATCTACACGGTGATTAGTTATTTTTGATGTGAGATGTCAAAATGTCCCTAAATTACCAATGACGCTGAACTTGGACCTCAGTCTAACAGTACGCCATCTAGCGGAAAGTGATATTAATAAAATAATAGTTGAATTGTATCATTTTTAACACTGCTATAATATTGTGTGTCGGGTTAGTTTTCACGTGAACAACTTGCTTTGACCTATTTTGTAATGTAGTTTCAACAGAATTCGATAAAACGCTAAACACCGGGGCTTAATCGAGTCACCGTGACTTTGACTGACTTCGACAACTGACTAGCGACACTATATCAATTATTACACTTGACATTGGCAAAGTAATCTTATAAAGGAGGGTACCTAATTCTAGTTGATCAAAGACCATAATGATACCTTAGTATTGAACATTCGAAATCGGGAGAAACCAATTTTTCATTTCAAAGGAGTTAGGTAGTTTTGAAATAAGACTATTAAGTTCCACTGTCTACCAACAGATGGCGCTAGACATTGATTACATCGCGCTATTGTTTCGGCTTTTTTGTGTGTATGTAAGGTTTGTCGACGTCTGCAGAATTTGTCTCTTTATAAATAGTAGATTGATTCTTTGGTCATCCACCAACGACTGCGTTCTGATGAAGAAATTCTTCTTGGACCTCTTTTGAATGGACTATTGTAAGCCTTGAATTTGTCACCATCTATTCTAAAATAGCGTGCAATTTCATGTTGGCATAAACCGATCCAGACAAGTGGTTGAATGGTAGGGTGACCAGTTTCCACTAGATCTAAGGGTTACCAACATGAACATAAAAATAAAATTGCTTACGGACTTGACTTTAATTTAAGAAATTTGGGACTTTAGTTTTTGACATTTTTGTTATTTTTTTTTAATATTTTGATATAAGTTGGTTGTCCTAGTACATTGTTTTCATAATTACATAGTTTTCATAGTACCTATCTACTTAATTGATATGTTTACTTTGTTTTTATTCTTAAGCATACTATTTGTATCTTTCCAACGGGAGACAAGGCACGAGGAGGATCGTCGGTTCGATTCCCACCCTGGACAAATTTTTGTGTGATGAATACTTGTGTTTTTCAGTGTCTGGGTGTAATACTTATTTAAGTATTATTATATTTGCGTTTCCTCTGTTGTCTTCTATCTGTGACCAAGTGCTTAAAAAGTTACTTAGTCTTACGAAGTCGGGTCAATGTAATATGATATGAAATGTTATGTTTCAATTATTTAAAAATGTGCTATCGGGCAATATTTTGTGTCAATCTGTAAATTTTCACTTTTCTTCGACATTTCTACCTCTGGTCCCAAAAACAGGACTGCCCCATAAGCTGCTTTACGCCTGGTCCCCCCACCGAATAGTTATATGTGCCAGGGCGCAGTTTCTTGGTGCTATGCCGCATATGCCCGTCATTCCCTTTGAGGTTGCCGCGCATACCGCCGTCCCTCGACCTGGGTATGCGCCCGCGCATACCGTGGCTGGACTGACGTGTAAACTTAGTAAAAAGTTTTTAACGTACTGTACAAAACTTACTTGTAGCTTGAAATTAATCATGGGAATTGAGTGAGGCAAAAAAGAAAAAAAAAAGAAAAAAGTTTTTAATGCCTACTGTTTGAAACTAAGATGAAGCTAATCATGGAAATAGGGTGAATCAAAAAAGAAAAAATATTTTCCTGAATGTAGAAATAGGGTGTTAAAATAATTTAAGTAAGTGAGTATTCGTAGTAAGTGACAGTTATTTTTTTGCTAACCGTCCCCACCTAAATACAACATGAAGGTAAAAAAACTCTCCATAGCGTGACGATGTACCGACAGCAGGGAAACAAAAGTTGCGGTCGCGCAACGCATATGTCGCGTCCGCCATTTTGTTTTCCCCCTCTTATTTTTATTCAAAACAATCCCGTATGTCAAATGGCAGATGACTGCTTTTGGGCGGTCAAGTGTGAGTTTGCCACTTTTTTTAGGCATGATATTTCTAGATTCTTTGATACCAAGAACTCCCGAAAAACAAAAAAAATCATTTTCTAGATAGATAGATGATAATATTTACATTTATTTTGCTAAGTATGTACGTACAGCTACATCGATATACATAACTAACTGTCAAATTTAAGTCATCTTACTGTCAAGCACGTTAGGTTGGATATTATTATTATTGAGGGAATTTCCAGTCCAGTTACAAACAAGTCTTAACACTAATATATGATTAAAAAATATAAGAAATTGAATTAAAAGACAAAATAAATTAAAGTATTTAAAGTTATTGTAATTTTCCTTTTGTAATATTTGAAGGTGGTAGCAACTAATAAACGTTATACTTATCTATCTATCTAATTTAATGAACAATGGTGCAGCAAGAACAGTCGCCGTCTCAGCATGTGCCACAGCATAGCCGTGATGCTGATTAGCAAACGGCGGCTTTAGATATGGTCCGCGCTAGTTGACATGTTAAAATTTTCGCTAAAGGTTTCTGTATTTTCGGTAAATACGGTAACTTGAAACGTCATAAACATGGAAATTATTTACTTAGAATCATTTATTTCGTTCCCTGGCTCTATCTGCCGTCACGGCCTATGATTGGCCTCATCATCAGCAACCCACACTCGTCCACTGCTGGACATAGGTCTCCCCTAATGCACGCCACCGCTCCCGATTTTCGGCCACTCTCATCCAGCCCACACCAGCCAGCCTTCGAATGTCGTCATCCCATCTTGTCGCAGGGCGTCCAACACTACGCTTACCGAGTCGCGGTCTCCACTCAAGGACTTTACAGCTCCAACGGTTGTCAGGAAATTATTTACTTATCATTTATTTCGTTCTCGTTCTATCACTGCCGTCACGGCCTATGATTGACCTAACCGTCGCAATTTCACGTTCATTGTCAATATTTACTGTACCGTACATTTTGGAATTGTGAACCTTGAAATTCTGTTGGGAAATGAAAAGATGAGGTTGGATACGACTTTTTGTAAAAACATTTAAAAATTCGTGGAATGATTTGAGAGATAGGACTTTTTGTGTTCTAAAAAATATTGTGTTAAAATTTGTTATGAATTGAAAATTTTGTCGTGTCAATCTACAAAGCTGTGGGAAAGAGAAAACGCCTTATGGACACTGCCAATGTCAAAAAGAGGCAGATGACTAAGTACCGGCGAGTCCACAATTTACTATCACTTATCTGTTACCACGGTCTGAAATTTGTGATGACTTATTTTGTAAAGTAATCATCTTAAACATAAAAAAAAAAAATCAGCCTATATACTGTCCCACTGCAGGGCAAAGGCCTCTATCATAGAAATCAAGTTATCGCTACTATGATGGGATTAGGCTTAATCACCACGCTTGCCTAATGCGGATTGGTCATCACAAACCCGAGCTATGTTCGAACAATTCGAAACATACTTTTGCTCGACCCGGGAATCGAACTCGGGGCCCCGAGATCACGGCTTGGTACTTAAACCACTAGACCAACGGGGGGTTACATATTAAAAATAATTATATTATTTTTAATATAATATAGGGCCATTGTTAATGGGTTGCGAATGTCAGACGTGCGTCGCTTCATTGTAATTACAAGACTCCCCAAATTGGAACCCGAATACCCGAGCTTCCGAGTTACAGCTTTGGACGCAACCGGGACTTACACAGTAGATGAGTGAGTGAGACCGTATATTTTCGATCGTTACAGGAGTTTCGTTGTAGGCCCTCAAAATCGGTAAACTAATACAGTTGAATCTAAAATACCAATAGACAATAGAGGTTAAGTCCCATCGCGCCCTGTGACCCGGCTAATAGGGGTGGGTGAGCGCGGGTGGGGATTAGAGGTGGGACACGGTTAAAACATTTTATCGATATTATTTGCTTTGACATTTTTTAGATTATTTTTTTTATTAAAAAAATACTTACTTGTTTATTATTAAGAGCCCGTAATATCTCAATTCAGGGCAAAGGCTTTTATAGAAATCAAGTCATCGCTACTATGATGAGATTAGACTTAATCACTACACTTGCCTAATGCGGATTGCTGATCACAAACCCGAGCTATGTTCGAAAAATTTGAAATATACTTTTTGCTCGATCCGAGACCCCGAGATCATGGCCCAGTACTGAATCCACTAGACCAACGGGAGGTAAAAAATAAATCAAGATAATTAATTAATAAGTAACATGATAAAACTAATTAATGCAATTAATAAGTTATTGCTTCTAATCGTTGCGTACGCGCATAAACAATGTGAATAGAAAAAATGGCAGAGATAATTTACAGCACTGTATTTTGTATTATAAATGATTGCTTTATCCATAATGTCACTTGGCAAGCAAACCTTTATGTTGCTGGTAAACTGTGAAATAGGCTATTTTAGTACAATAATCTACCTATCAATTTGACATGTCATTCTTGGTTGTCAAGCTCAGGCTGTACTTGGTTAGGATTACAGTTCTGCTTCCTTAGTACTTTAAAATATAACAAAGAACTATTATTAAGTACTCATCTCAGCTAACAATTCCCGGTTACGTCCTAAGCAGTCGCTTTGGAGCCCGGGGTATGCTAATATGCTTAGACCAATATTTAGGATTTGGGGAGTCTGGTAATTACAATTATGCAACTGCGGTCTAACTTTGCAACCTTGCAACAGGGTAACCAGATAAAGCATAGTTACATTTTATATTACTATAACAATGAATGAATGATTCTTCTATAAATAACATTAGGTGCTCCGGCTGCTCGTTTGTCATCTACTATACAAAAATGACACCTATTACTTATACATTACGGTACCCACTTTTTTCACAAAATAACTTATTTAAACGTAATTTGTACATCAGGATCTCGATTTTTTTTACTGTTATTTTACGATAATTACCAATTTAATAAGCAACCTGCAACATATACATACATTATATTGTATTTACACGTGTAATGATCGATCTGACATGGCATTAAAATCTTGCTTGTCGAGTTACAGTGACATACTGACATAACAATTTATTATTATCATACTTCTCAGAAATAATCTGTACGCATGAACATACTATATTATTGAATAATTAATTGTACGTAATAAAATGACTTTTGATATTATTTATGCGATCTTACTTTATCATCGTATGTTGCGTGAATTAAGAGTTAATGATAAACTTGTTATGAAAAATGTCTCTTTTAAAAACACTTGGTCAAGTTAAAGTATGTCTTATTTTGCAATCTAGTTCAAGACCACATTTTGTGACCGCGAGAGAGCGACGCTTCGGCATAAATAGGCTGGTTGAACCAGAGTAAAACCACGGCCTCACAGAATACCGGCGTAAAGCAGCGCCTGCGCTGTGTTTCGTCAAGTGAGTGAAGGTACTGGAGGCCCAATTTAAAGAAAAGGGGGTTAACGGTTGGCAATGCACTTGTGACTCCACTGGTGTTGTAGGTGTCTATGGCGGCGGCAATAGCTTACCATGAGGTGGTCTATCTGCTCGTCTCTAACCTATCACATAAAAAGAGGATACCAGTAGACTGATAAAAAGCAGCCATAGAGTTTTTCAGTTCTTAAAGTCGCCATTATGGTTTAGTATAATCAAAATGTTACTTTACATAGGTATAATATTTTTATCTTAAAACTGACAACAATATTATGACCCAATACAACATCACGCGTCGATCGTTTGTTAAACACGTCAACATCAATTTATTTATAACTTCTACAATGTTTTATTTTTTCAAATCTTGTTTTATCACATTGAGGATAGATATTAAAATTATTATTTTTATACCTATCCGTATTCATATACGGAAAAACTAGTCGTTAGATTCTTGCTTTTCCTCGATATATTTTGTGGTGAAGCCTTGCATATAATTTACATAGCAATTATGTTTTTTTTCTGACTCGTAAGTCATAAAAGTAATATATTTTTAGATGATGACTCAATAATGTTTTCTTGTAGTAATTTTATTTTTTTAAGAACAACATTTTGTGAATAAAAATATTTAATTTATCTAAACGCTAAGGCCCAGGCAGTACAAGCAATAAAAATCTATTGTTTTTGACTTTAAAAAAGATTTCCGACCTCCTGACTGTAACTAATAAGGCATCAAAATGAACAAATAGAAAAAAATATCACATTATTTTGTACATTTTTTAATCGACAAATTCATCGACTAAACTCACCCCTAGTTGTAAAAGCGAGTAACGGCACGTCACCCCGCTAGCTCCGCCCCCTGTCACGCAACCCTTATGTATATATACATATATTTTATATATATTTGTGCGTTCGTGCGTCCCGTGTGATCTAAATTTTTTGGGCAAATGTCGATACATATTTTTTTGCCATCGATTTCTTAGAATTTCGAACATAGCTCGGGTTTGTGATCACCGCACCGCATTAGGCAAGCGTGGTGATTAAGCCTAATCCCATCATAGTAGCGATGACTTGATTTCTATGATGGAGGCCTTTGCCCTGCAGTGGGACAGTACTACCTAAGTTTATTGGCTAATAAGTACTTTACTAATTTTATTGACGGCCTCGATGGTGCAGTGGCTAAGGTGTTCGCCCGAAGCGCGAAAGTTCCCGGGTTCGATGCCCGGTCAAGTCAATTTAGGAAATTACATTTTCTTAATTTTCTTGGGTCTGGGTGTTCTGGTTTGACGCCCCCAGTTAATTATAGTGATGACCTGTGCGCAGAAACCAATTTTAATAGACAGTCTTCTTTTTTCAAGTGCGCCAACTAACGGTCATCGGTATTCTTTCATGCCGCCAGCTATACAGGGGTTGCCCTAGTTTGAGACCAGGTTGATTGGTGTGATTGTCTGGCGCACATATTTATTTAATAAATCTCTAATCTATCTTTCTCTTTCTTCCACCAGGTCAAGATCTGGTTCCAAAATCGGCGCAGCAAATACAAGAAGATGATGAAGGCAGCACAGGTTGGGGCGCCGCCCCCCAGTTTAGGCCTCCCCCCTGGGAGCCCCCCGAGTAACAACCAACTATTACATGGTAAGTATTTGACGTCCTAAGGAGTATTTTTATTAAATCTTCAAGGAACGAGTCTATACCTTCCTAAAAGTGTAGTACTCCTTCTGGTGTAGCTGATGTCCATGGGCGGCGGTGTTCACTCACCATGAGGTGTCCCGCTTGCTCGTTTGCCTTCCTACACTATAAATAAAAAACAAAGGACGTGGCAGACGAGTAGACGGATCACCTGATGGTATGTGATTAATGCCGCCCAGGGACACCTGCAATACCAGAGAAGTCACAAAGGGCGCCACTGAATTTTAAGATGATTATTTTTTTATATGATACGTGGCAAAGGAGTAGGTGGATTACCTGATGATACCTAAGCTATTTCGAAACCATTTCACCGATTTTCATTTCATCGAAAACTATTGGTCGAACACTCAATTGACCGATCCATTTTAACAACCGATCAATTTTAATTCATCGATGTAACGATTCACCGAACACTTTTTACCGAAATCCATTTCACCAACCACAATTTTTTGTCTACGACGTAATATTTCGTTCATGTAACATTTCACCGAATTTTAATTTACGTACGTATACATTACTAGCATTTGCCCGCGCCCCCCACTTCCCTAAAACGGGGGGTTAGAAAAAGGGAAAAAGTAGCCTATGTTACTTTCCATCCCTTCAACTATCTCCACTTAAAAAATCATGTCAATTCGTCGCTCCGTTTTGCCGTGAAAGAAAGACAAACATACAGACAGATAGATAGATTATACACACTTACCCATTTATAATATTAGTATGGATGAGTAAGATAGCCAGAGTAGTCAAAATGATTGTCTAAGCGCCATCTATTAATCCCAAACGAAGTTGCAGAAATCATATAGAAGTGTCAAAGTTGTCTGACACCAATATTTTTCTCCCTTGGCGCAGCAACAGATAAAACTTCTCTTTGCTGAAAATTTTAGCCTTAAAAGGACAGTCGATTTGTATAAGTCGAAGATAGCAAATCTCACGTCAATCTACCAAATAATCTTTTTCTATTCTATTCTATTCTATTCTAAAATGAAGTAAGAAGTCTCAAAGTTGTCTAATACCAATATTTTTCTCCCTAGGTGGCGGTGGCAGTTCCAGCGGATCGCAGCACTCGCCGTCCGCATACCAAAGTGGGGGGCCCACGCAGGCCCACTCCCCCACCCCAAGTTCCACGCCAGTGTCTGAGCTGTCCCCGGGCCTGTCCCCCACTGGGACACCGTGGGACGTGAAGCAGCCACCCCAACCGTCCTGGGATGTAAAGGTCGGATATGTAAGAGAAAAAAGATATCAATAAGAGGGGGGTAAAAAAGGGACAGTATCAGTCTAATAAGCTGTCCCGCTGGGCAAAGGTCTCCATCATAGAAATCAAGCCATCGCTACTATGATGGGATTAGGCTTAATCAACACGCTTGCATAATTCGGATTCGTGATCACAAACCTGAGCTATGTTTGGACTTTTGCTCGAACCAAGAATCAAACCCAGGATCCCAAGATCACAGCCATTGAACCACTAGACTGACGGGGAGTTCTTGGTAAATAGTCCACTAATGACTCCCTTTTATCTAATTACAAAAATACCTGAAGCAATATCTGTTTGGAGAAGATAAGAAAATCACTTAAAAAGTCAGTCACCAATCACTTTTTGGTAATCCATACCCTAAAGGGTTAAAAAAGGGTTAGATATTATTTGTTAGTTAAATAACAATAACAATAATATAAAAGTGGGTAAAATAGTTTGAAAGGGAGTTATATACCATACAATTTCCATCGCTATCGAACGATGTAACGCTGCCAGTATTTTGGGGACATTGCCCACTCTGTTTTAATTTTTTAATAACTATTTTTTAGCTTTGATTTCAGTTTTTTTTCTTTTCATTCGTTTTTATTTTTTTTGTCCAATTTTTTTTGTATGGTGAACTATAAAATTTATTTTTTTATTTTTGTTGCAGCCCACGGCAGGGCGGTCTCCTGACGGCACGTCGTGCGACGTGAAGCCTCCACACCAGCAGTCTTGGGACCCACGGGTGGGATACGTAAGTATTCATAAACAACCATAATAATACAAACAGGACTATGCGGATGTTGATAAAAAAATTAAAAAAATGCGGAAAAAAACTAAAAAAATGCGGAAAAAAATTAAAAAAAAAAACTGTGTTATACTTTGTGGCTTAAACTGAATCTGTAGAGACTTTCGAAAAAGTAAAAAAAACTGAGAAAAAGAAAATACTGTGCCATACTTTGTGGTTTAAATAGAATCTGTGAATACAATTTTTGGAATTTCACGGTGACGATTAAACATAGTCCTGTTAGTATTAATTTTATCAAAATATCACTAATTAAAATAGATTTAGAAATGCGGTAGTGATTCAAGCCAAGTTCAAGCTTATAGAGCTGGCAAAGGGCCTTCAACGAAACCTTAACTAATTATAATAGGTATACCTACCTGTCGTATCCAAACAAAAGAGATGCACATAGCGTTTTAAAAGGACAATGATTAGTGATTGCTGTTTCGTTGTATGCCTTCTGCTATATTCTATTGAACTAATTTAGTGGAACCATTTTTGAGACCTGTATTTATAAATTTTTGTTATCGCCTTTTAGTCTCTTTTTGTTGTATATTTTGGCCTTCAAACAAAGTTTCGAAAGGCACTTGATCTGAAATAGTATCTGAGAGAGGTTTTTTTCGCTAGGACGGTATGTACCGGACGGATGATCGGGAAGGGCCACCGGACGAGGGCCACGGGAGGGGCCGCCCTATGCCCTGGATGTTAAAGGTAATAATGAAAGTAATGTACGAAAGTTTCGCAAAATATTAAAATTTGTCTGATCTATCTAGGATTTGATTGCAATTTTTTCCGCTTGGTAGTGGGTACTTAAGCCTTTGACTGCCACATTTCGTGACACAATAGAAAAAATATTGTTTGCCGGTCCCGTGTGGCTTTCAAAGAGTTAATAGACACTTATATTGTGGAAACGTTAATAAGATAATAATATATTTGTTAAAATGAGCTGTGTGAGTTCAAGTTTAATGGTTTGGTCTATTTTTATTCGATAGCTAGATATTTTAAAATTTTACGACGTATTAGATAACATTTATATTAATTTAATCAAAACTTTCTGATTATAAGAACAGAAACACAAAATTATTACACATTTTGTAAAGAAAAGTACTTATTTTAGGCATCGGTAGTATGTCAAGCCAAGTTCAAGCGATAAAATATAACCATTTAATATGCCTAATGTCTACTTATATCAACAACTAAACTAAGTATAGGGGGTTAGAAATGACCTGTTTTGCTTCGAGAAAAAGATGATTACGGCTGTGAGCTGCTTTTATTACCTAGTTCAACTATGGGGGACACTACCATGGCCCTTATATTATGCAGACGTTGTAGAGTCATTAAAATTCTACAAGCTGTAGCATGTCAAGTCAAGTTTTATAAATATTACATGAACCGTTTTTTAACTAAAGTTATTTACAATAGAATACAAAAATATTTATTCAGCAACACTTAAGGCTAGACTATTTAAATTTTCTTCATAAAAATTCCTGCTTTTTTATTATTTGTAAAGGCATGTAACTATTCTTCCACAACTCAAATAATGCTAAGTTTTATACATGTACAAAAACCATTTATATCCAAATCGACATAAAATTGTTCGCAAACAAAAATACACAATATAATTATGTCAATGAATGAATAATTTACGTTAATGTTTATTCAATATTTGCAAAGGCGTGTAGAAAATAAATCCACAATTCATTTATTTATTTAGGATAAGAACAGCTAAATTACCATATTTTCTTAAACAATCATGATAAATACAATTTGGTACGCCAGTTACAATCATTTCACTAAATAATGCCAACTTTTATACAATTGACAACATTTCATAATTTTAACATTTCTATATTATTGTTTTATATGAAAGTAGACATAAAATAAAGCGACTCATATTTTTGTTTTTTTGAAATTATGTTTATAAGATACCTAAAAAACATATTTTAATCCTTCGTATTCTAAACAGACGTAAGCGCCAAATTACGGTGAAATAACTAAAACATTTAAATTTTCTTTATCAAGAAAAAATACAATACATTTCCTTAGAATAAATAAAATCCTATACTTGTAAACGCCTCCCACAACTTATTAAATAAAAGCCTACACTTGCGTGCACAGAATTGTATCTCCTAATAATAGTGATAGTCGCTTTTAGTATATTGCTGAGGTGTGACGGCCGCGCCCTGCTAAGTTGATTAGTTTTACTTGTAGGAGAAATGTAATGTGAATAATTGCGATTTGAGTGAAACAGATATACTTTAACGTGTTTGTAAATAGCGTTTTTTTTTTCAAATGGTACAGACAGCTACACATCAGGTTACCAACCCGACGTCCTGGACTTATAGTCCTGCGCAGCTGCGTCACATTACAAACCCGAGCTATGTTCGAGAAATTCGAAACATACTTTTGGCTTTTTTTTGGAAGTTACTACTTAGTTACCAATGATGATAATCCTGACCGTACCTTACCATAAGGCAAGGTCATACGTCATAGGTCGTACGTTGAGAGTAATCATAAGATTACTTTATGGTAATCGCTTACCATCAGGTGATCCATCGGCGCATCTGCCACCTATATCATAAAAAAAGTTATTATTCTTAGGCAAATCTGTACCAGCTACCCAAACTAACAGCAATTTTTCTTTTGTCGCAGGGCGCGCCACCCGGCCCGTGGGATATGAAGAGTGCGCACGCGCACGCCCTCCACCATCAGGCGGCGCCACAGCCGCACCCGCCGTACGTGCCGCAGTACTCCTGGTACCAGGCAGACGCCAACCCCGGGACTTTTAACGTGAGTAAGGGACTTGTATTTTTTCTGGTAACTTTAGATAAGAAAAAACTTCAAATTATTATTTCAACTTAGCTTATTTATTTCAACAATGATAAAAAGTGTTTACAGTTGCCCAAAGGGCTCTTATTATAAATCAACATTTAGTACATAAATCTACTTAAGACACCATGACACAGTTATAAATTTACGAATTTTAATGTTACTGGTAACTTAATTCGGTAAAAAAAAAACAAAAAAAACAGTTGAATTGAGGACTTTGTTCTTCTTTGGAAGTCGGTTTAAAAAGAGCGTATCCCTTATTCAGTTAATGCAACTGTTTTATTTTTCTTTTTTTTTTTGGTGTTTGTGCCAAAATAAATAAATAAATAAACATAACATTCTTTACCTGATTAGTAAAACTGACCATAACTTTAATTATCAGCTACCATTTCTCTTATTGTCAAACTTTATTGAGGTCTAGTATTCTGTCAAAAAAATTAAGCACTTTCAATTTTCAAATGTTAATTTTAGAAGTCAAATTAAACTTGACTATTTTTGTCCACAGGGTTTGGCCAGCAGTGTAACAGCCATCGGTGAAGAAAAAAACTAACACTAATTTCGAATTATATGTAAATGTCACTTTAAATAAACGGCCACAAGATGGCGGCCAAGACAAAATGGCGTCGCTGTCAAATTGTGGAAATTGTATCGGCACAACCAACATTAATTTTAAGAAATTATTTAATAGAAATAAAAAAGCATTGTACATTTTTATAACTAAATAAAAATAGTTAGTAATTGTTTATAATGGTTACTGTAAATGTTTCTGAAATGGGAGGGAACGGACCTTGAGTGAGTGTTTCAGTGAATCAAGATGGCGCCTATAATTTCTGTAAGTAACTTAGTATTTTTTTAATTACCAATTTTAAAAACGTCATAAGTAAAAGTTTGTCGTATAAAATCAGCACTGTTGAAAAATACTTACTTTATTGGTAAAAAGGTATTTTTGGTTGAAAACTGATTTTATATGACAAAAAGCATTTATGGGAATGTAAAAAGCCTTAAATTGTTTTTTGACATTTTTGTTAAAACAGCATGTCCTACCTACGTCTTACAGAGTTATAAAATGCTGTAGTAACTTTACCTTTAAGTTATTGTAAATTTGGATTTCAAAAAATAAAGGTGGCTACAGATGGTTTTTTCCTAGGTAAATATAACTTTTTTTGGACACAATTTGGTATGGCTCTTTTAACACTTTAACGCACGTATTCTGCTATTAAAGTGCAACTGAAGAGCCAGAGTAAGCCAGTATGTAAAGACATTTTGTAAGGCTAAATGTAGTAAAACTGGAAAAAAAATTGTGTCACTCACAGTTTAGGAAAAGAATGACCATCTGTGACCACTTAAAAATCTAAAATGTAACAAAAACCAGGCTTTATCTGTTTATCGCTAATGATAAAATGATTTGGAGGTAACGACGTCACAATAATAGGTCATTGACAAAGAGTCGTATAAAAATATAAGATCCCGCGACTCAAAATTGTATAGAAGTAAATGAACAAAAGGGGATTTTCCCCGAACTATACTAAAGTCACCTTGAATTTAAATTTTGACCTTGCAAAACGATAAAAACTAAAACGAAACACTAGTTTTAGATACAGTTTTACAAAAAATAAACGAAATAAAGACTATGTGGCGGAAATAAAAAAGTTTTTTAATCACTCCTGTGAAAAGGTTTAAGACAATCAAAGCCTGGTCAAAAGATATCTAAAAATTTTTTTTAATGTGCTGTGTGCGAAAAATTCAAGTTTTTAAAAAACTATTAAAATTATCAGGCTTTTAAAATTATTTCAATAAATTAAGCTTTAACTACATAAATGTTTATTTATTTAGATTAATTTCTTTAAAAAAATATCAAACGGGAACACAAACCAGTCTGTTGTGATAAATAATTTTAAGTTTTTAGAACAATAATTAAAACATTGTTTTTGAGTAAAATTATTGTATTTATTTTTATTTTGTTTTGTGCAAAAAAATGTGTTCTGAATGCGAACTTAGCTATATTTTTATCTAATGCAATCTGTTATTTACTTGTAATATACTATAGTCTATCCATGACTAAAATATATGACTTTTAGCTTTTTTTTTGTATATTTTAGTAACCAAATTTTTTTTTGTTTTTTTTTCATTACAAAATAAAGAAAATATCAGTGTTCATTTACTAATTTTAATAAAAAAAAGTTTTCTTTTATTAAAAAGTATTTTTAGTAACATTTTGTGGATAGACTAAAGTATAAAGAATTTAATTTCTAAAATGGGTCTTTACGGGATGAATTACTGTGTAAATATTTTTGTAATATATAGATGAAACTGAATTATACATATAGATATAGGTAGATAGTATAATTACTTTATAAACTACAATGTATTATAATAAGGAAAGCGGAAATAAGAAAAAAGTGAATTAATTTCTTTTGTCAAATAAAAAGAGAAAAAAGATACTTTTGTGTTTTCTTTACACGTCGTATTTAATTTTCTTTTAAAAAGTAGGTAGGAACCTTAATCAAAATGACTGCTAACATCATTGATTAAGCCCCAAAGTTACAAATAGTACAGACAACCACACATCAGGTTACCACAACCTGTTAAATTTGCCCAGTTGACTTTCAACCTAATGTGTTTGACAGTAAGATGAGAGTCGATTAAATAAATTTGACAGTTCTGTATACATTCATGTGTGGCTGACTGTACCTTAAGTACCTTAGGTACCATAATAGGTTTTTTTTAATTATAGCCGTGGATAGAACCTTCATAATAGCTCGCTTGGACATAATTTTACAAATAAATATTTCTTTGACAAAATCTCCCATTATGTATTTCCGATCAACTGTCACGAGTGTTGAAGGTTCTATGCTTGGCCATGGCCAATAATAAGCTAATAATAATAATAATTGGCATAATAAGAAATAAACAAAATCCATTCGGTAGTTTTTGCGTGAGAGAGGAGCAAACATCCATCCTTACTTACAAACTTTCACGTTTATAATATTAGTGGTACGTACAGTGGCCAGCACATCAAGTTACTACAATCTGTCAAATTCCTCAGTTGATATTGAACCAAACACGTTTGACATAAAAGTGAGGTTCGATTGAAGAAATTTGACAGATTGTAGTAACTTGATGTGCAGGCCACCGTACAACCACACACCAAAGTATACAAAACTAACAAATTTCTGCAGTCAACATCTCTTCTTACTGTCATACACATTACACCCTGATTTTTAAAAAAATGGAGTAAACTGACAGATGCAAATGCCAAGTTTATATACATTTTGAGATTTTGCATCTGTCCAATTGAGTGATTAATGTATGGGGATGACACATTAACATCTGTCAGTTTGCTACACATGATTAAAATTCAGAGTATATGTTGAATATTTTGACAGGTTGTGGTAACCTGTAGCGCTACCATGAGTTGACATCTAAAACTGACATAACGTAAACTATTGCTCTGTCCCTTTCAAACGCATCACAATGAAAGAGACAAAGCGATAGTTTTCGATAGCGAGTGTAGTATTTCAAACTCATGGTAAGGCTACTGATGTGGCTGACTGTACCTTATATTTTGTACCGACGAACTACAAAGTAAGCCAACATCCAATCAATACTTCATACTATACAGATTCCCAAATTCCACCAACCTCATACCTGGAACTGGACAAAAACAAACATCCTTTAACCAACGCCGCCGACGTAAAAAGCTGCAACTGCTATCATCTGCCATACGTTTCAATAAAGGCTCAGAGATAATTGCTCTCGAATCGCCATTTTAATTATCTGAGCTGGTTTTTCGCGGTTAAAACGGTCAGCCCCGGATTGATTGGACATCAATTACGTCGAGATCGAGTGTGGCAGTTGCGTCTTTTTACGCGCAAGCGGTTCGTTCAATAAAAATTCTAATTGTGGCAGACGAAAGGAAAAGGCGATAGATTTGTTAAAAGATAAATATGCCTATATTACAATAAAAATAGAAACCGAGAAAAATATACTTACAGTAGGTACAACAGACAAACCAAAAGTGACATAACATCAAATGTCAAATAACAATTAAGTATAGCTGGAGGCACGAAAGTATAGCGATGACCGTTATTTTGCGCACTTGTAAAAAAGAAGACTATCTATCAAAATTGGTTTCTGCGCACTCAAGGTCATAACTACACTTTCTTGCCTCGGACTATAATACAGTACAACAAGGAGTCAAGCAAGGAGTCTGTCCTCGACACAAAATTATTCAGTGCTACCTGTTTCTTTACCGTGGGAAAGCTACGCTTCGGCATGAATGGGCCTGCTCAACCGGAGTGTTACCACGGCCACACAGAAGACCGTGTTTCTTCAAGTGAGGGTAAATGTTCAGAGATACCTGGTTTAAGTAAGTAAAGTTCTAAAAAGAGGATGTATCTGTAAGTACTTACATCCCTTTAACGACGTGTTCTAACAACCATTAAAACCAACATTTTGTCGTAACTACCGCACTCAGACTCGTTATTTTGACCTTAATGCTCATGGATATTCTTTAAGTCTATTATAATAAGGGTCAATATTTTTACTTAAGTGACAATTAAGGTTCAATTAACCTCTCTGAATGCGGCCGTATGACTTTAGAAAAATCGAATATTTTTGTTAATTTTTCATACAAAATCTGATGGTCGCAAAATTTTCGACGAATTTTGAAAAGTCGTAAAACAAAGTGTTGTTCAGAATGGTAGAAGACGTGGTTAGTAAAGTAAAGTATCAGCCTAATACTATCCCACTGCAGGGCAAAGGCCTCCATCATAGAAATCAAGTCATCGCTACTATGATGGGATTAGGCTTAATCACCACGCTTGCCTAATGCGGTGCGGTGATCACAAACCCGAGCTATGTTCGAAAATTCAAAACATAAGTACTTTTGCTTGCTACGTCTACGTACGTACAGACAGCCACACATCAGCTAACCACAACCTGTCAAATTTCCTCAATCTAAATTCAACTCAATGTGTTTGACAGTAAGATGAGAGTCGATTAAAGAAATTTGTCAGTTTTGTATAGGTACTTTGTGGCTGTAAGTATGTACTTACTTACGATATGGTACATCTTGCCGTATTGGTCGATAGAGACATAACAGAGTTCGTAAAACATTACTTAGCAAAATAAATTGTACGGTGGCCAGCACATCAAGTTACTACAATCTGTCAAATTTCTTCAATCGAACCTCACTTTTATGTCAAACGTGTTTGGTTCAATATCAACTGAGGAAATTTGACAGATTGTAGTAACTTGATGTGCTGGCCACTGTACCATAGTCAAAACCAGTCTATACGTCATACGTTTAAAACTATTATAAACTATAAACAAAAGACAACAATGTAATTGAAACATCGAACCAGATGGATGGCGAAAAAAGGGATATTTTTTTCTCTTCCTTTGTGCGCGCCCTCTTTTAAAAGCTTTTTATTATTTTTTAAAAGGGGTCTGTAGGCGGGAACTTCCGTTTCTTAGGTTATTCACTTAGGGTCTTTTAGGCCTCGAATGTGACACTTTGGGTAGGCGTTAGCATGGCAGATGGTGGGGTAAAAAACTAAGTTTTGTTCTTTAGTTGGGTCGCTGAGCCAGCGTAGTACGTAACTAAGTATTTTTTATGTGATAGTTGGATCACCAATAGCACTGCCATGAGTTGACATCGAAAATTGACATAACGTAAACTATTGCTCACACAATTGCGCTGCCAACCTTCAACTCCCTTTCCTCCCAATTGGGCGTCACTGTCGAAACATAAGTGGCAATGGGTAATGGGCAGGGCACATTGCGAGGAGAACAGACGGCCGTTGGGGTGGAAAGGTCTTTGAGTGGAGGCCGCAGCCGTGGCAGGCCTCCCACCAGGTGGACCGACGATCTGGTGAAGGTCGCGGGAGTCCCTTGGATGCGGGTGGCACAGGACCGATCTGTGTGGAGAACTTTGGGGGAGGCCTATGTCCAGCAGTGGACGTCTATTGGCTGAAATGATGATGATGACGAAACATAGCGAAGCAGCTGTTTCACGCCGGCCTACTTTGAGGCTGCATTGATATCACTTTGGTTGAGCCCATTCATGCCGAAGCATGGCTCTTCCACGTATTATGTTTATTCTAGCACATTTATCCACAGATCTCAGCGACCTTTAGCATGGTCGACCTATGCTCTGCTAATTACCTTGCTCTATTTGTTTAAGTACTAGTTGCGGCATATTTAGTCAAGTTTTTCCTGTACTTATAAGCAATGATATGTCGAATAAAAATTAATTGACATTTTAAAATATAGTTTGCATTGGTAAATATTTATCCACAGATCTCAGCTTGACGACCCATTTGGCGCAATGGTTTGAACGCCGGTTGAGACGCAAGGGTCGCTGGTTCGATTCCCGCACCAACACAAATGTTTGTTGATGAAACAGATATTTGTGTTGGGTCTGGGTGTTTGTAGTTCCTTCGTTGTTTCTGGTTTCCATAGTACAAGGGAAAACCTTAGTTTGGGACCAGGACAATGTATGTGATGTTGTCTCAATTATTTTTTTTACAATTTATAATTTATATTACCTATTGGATTGCTGAACCCACACTCGTCCACAGCTGGACATAGGTCTCCCCTAATGCACGCCACCGCTCCCGATTTTCGGCCACTCTCATCCAGCCCACACCAGCCAGCCTTCGAATGTCATCATCCCATCTTGTCGCAGGGCGTCCAACACTACGCTACCGAATTAGCAAACTGAAGTGGCATTGGGCTGGTCACATTAGCCGCAGAACTGACAACCGTTGAAGCCGTAAAGTCCTTGAGTGAATCCTAATCCTAACTAATTATTGTAAATGCGAAAGTAACTCTGTCTGTCTGTTACTCTTTCACGCCAAAACTACTGAACGGATTTGAATGAAATTTGGTAAGTATAAATAGGTCTAGTCCAGAGTCTAGACCCTGAGAAAGAACATAGGCTACTTTTTATTGCGAAATCCTAACTAATTTTATAAATGCGAAAGTAACTCTGCCTGTCTGTATGTCTGTCTGTTACTCTTTCACATCAAAACGACTGAACGGATTTGAATGAAATTACGTAATCTGTTCGATTCCCGGGTCGAGCAAAAGTATATTTCGTATTTTTCGAACATAGCTCGGGTTTGTGATCACCGCACCGCATTAGGCAAGCGTGGTGATTATTGTACACAGAAGCCGGCAAGTTGTTCCATTCTTTAGCACTTTTTTTTAAATTAAGTATAGCGGACAAACGAGCAGACAGCTCACCTGATGGTAAGTGATCACCGCCGCCCATGGACATCTGCAACACCTGAGGCATCACAAATGCGTTGCCGTGATTCTAATATGCGTCAGGTGTCTATGGGCGGCAGCATCGCTTACCATCAGGTGATTCGTTTGCTCGTCTGCCACCTATATCATAAAAAGAAAAAAGTTATAATTCCCTTAGCACTTGTGACTACTGGTGTTGCAGGTGTCTATGGGCGGCATCGCTTACCATCAGGTGATCCGTCTGCTTGTCCACCTATCACATAATATAATAATAATATAATATTTTCACTACATCACATACATTGATCTGACTCTGAGATAGGTAGCTCAAGCACCTGTGTTACAGATATCAGAACCAACAGTGGGATTACAAATATATACAGTATAATACTTTTCTTTTGTAAATACATACTTATAATACATAGAAAACACCCAGACCAATACAAACAGACATGTTCATGCACACAAATGTTTGTACTGTGCGGGGATCGAACCCGCAACCCTTGGCCCAGACGCAGCATTCACTACCACTGAACCAACCGGGTCGTCACATAAAAAAAGTTATAATTATTTTTCTCGAAAATCTTTTACAAACATTACCTTCCAACAAGATCTAGAGTCTCGCTCTATAACCACAGGCTGTGAGACTTACTGTCGCTGCGGTAATTTCAGAGAAGAAGTAGAGTCTATAAAATTTATTGTAGCGTAAATATTAAGGTTATTTCTTGGTGTAGAGCGGTGGATGTGGGAATACTATGGAGGCGGCAGTATTATCAATACCTTTGGGGACTGGTCTGCTTCGGTTTACCTCATTCTTAGCACTTTATTGGCAATGCCGTTCTCACTTACTAACAGTAATTCCCACTAAGACCATACCTTAAAAACTGATCATATTCTACACGACTATTACCTTTATTAAAAAGTCATACAGGTTACATTAATTATCATCTACTAATGTGTACCTATATTAACGTGATTGCAATACCTACATAGTCATATATTATATCTAATTAAACTCAGGTTTTTAGTAATTTAATTCAATAAATGACAATAAACAATAAAATTGTTTATTTATTATAATTTCGCTGGATTAAAACAATCGCGGTGGTAGGGATTAAATTACAGTGGCTCAAATACAATTACGGTGGCTTGTAAGAATTTCAAATTGAAATATCTCTAAAAATAATTATAATTTTTTATGCCTTTTATATTTTTGAATACTACAATGTTTATTCTATTAAGGACTGGTTTTTCAATGCATGGATAACAGGTTATTCGTCAGATATTGTTTTATACTTCCCAATTGAAAAGTAGTTGTCATTCGTATCTCTCTTGCTTTTTCAATGACATTTGTTTTGGCTGGTTATTAATTTAACTGATTGAAAGCCACTATCTGAAGATTGAAAAATCAGCCCTAATTGTGCCTTCCATGAAATGTATGTGTAAAGTGGGTTTAAAAATTCGCCACCGTAATTAGGCAAAAATTTACTTATTGCTTTCCGAGTTACTTAGACTAGCAAAGAATTAGGTAAAAAAAAGTAAGTTTTTCTGTCTAGCAAGAGACGCGTCCACGCATCTTTCATCGCTCCCATCTCCAGAACGCTTTGTGTCGCCGCCACCTCCATTTCCCTGTGTTTTTTCCCGCGAATAACTCTTTCTTGCGTCTGCGCAGGTTTTTGCTCCGTGGAATGCCCCATTGTCCGACGTGTTGGTCGTCAGCTCTGCAGTGGGTTTTTGGAAGTACCATACACTAATAAGTATACAACCTTCAAATATGAACCTTATAAAAGTAAATCTATCTTCTATACTATTTATAAAGAGATAACTTCTATAGACACCGACAAGGCTTATAGGTAAACCGAAAACACGAAACGCTTGCGCGATGTAATTTAGCACAGCGCCATCTATTAGTTCATTCCTGAATTACGGTCCCGAAGCGAAGTGAGGTCGGGCCACTAGTAAATAAATAAATTGAGACAACATCACATACATTGTCCTGGTCCCAAACTAAGGTTTTCCCTTGTACTATGGAAACCAGAAACAACGAAGGAACCACAAACACCCAGACTCAACACAAATATCTGTTTCATCAACAAACATTTGTGTTGGTGCGGGAATCGAACCCGCGGCTTGATTGCGGATTGGTGATCACAAACCCGAGCTATGTTCGGAAATTTCGAAACATACTTTTTGCTCGACCCGGGAATCCAACCTGGGATCCCGAGATTACGGCCCGGTACTTAAACCACTAGACCAACGGGGCGTTTAGGGTACCCGGTAGGTGCAAACAATTCAATTAATATTAGTTTTTTTTTCTTAAATCATATTATTAAGGCCTTATCCACAGGGGTCACAATCAGAGCTAATGATTGGAGCGTGCCAGTCCCGGGTTCGAGTCCCGCTGGGAGCTCTACTGGCAAATTACAGCAATTTGAACCCTAACTTATATTAACTTGTTTTTATTATTGGTTAATAAACATGTGTGAATTTTATTGATAGAAATATAAGTAGCAGTCTCTAATAAAGTGAAGTGGTGATTAAGCCTAATCTCATCATAGATAGATAGATACTCTTTATTGCACAACACATTACAGAACTTAATGCTAATAGTAATTTCCAAATACAATGTCGGCGGCCTTATCGCTAATAGCGATCTCTTCCAGTAGCCTCAGTCGCTAATAGCTAATCGCTAATAGCGATCTCTTCCAGTAGCTTTCATAGTAGCCATGACTTGATTTCTATGATGGAGGCCTTTGCCCTGCAAAGGGACAGTATAGGTAGGTAGGTATTTAACTTTTTATATTATTCTAGCTTTTTAGGCTTCGCTCGCGCCCCCCACTTCTCTATAATGGGGGTTAGAAAGGGGCCAAAAGTAGCCTATGTTACTCTCCATCCCTTCAACTATCTCCACTTAAAATATCACGTCAATTCGTCGCTTCTGTCGTGAAAGACAAACATACAGACAGACAGACAGACACACTTTCTCGTTTATAATATTAGTCATCAGCAACCCACGCTCGTCCACTGCTGGACATAGGTCTCCCCCAATGCCTTCGCTCCCGATTTTCGGCCACTCTCATCCAGCTCACTCCAGCCAGCCTTCGAATGTCGTCATCCCATCTTGTAGCAGGGCGTCCAACACTACGTTTGCCGAGTCGCGGTCTTCACTCAAGGACTTTACGGTATATAATATTAGTATTGATTTGCAATCCAAAACCAAAATTTAACACTAACGAAGTTGCGTCGGTCGACTAGTCCAAAAATACAGTTCAAAATAGCCACGGAAACATCATTAAAATCAAAATTGATACACATACCATTCAAAAACCAAACAATACAATTTGTATGGGAGGCAAAAAATCCGCACAACTACGAACCTTTTAGGGTATGACCACACCCATCCTCATACAATCCCATACAATGACAAGGATGATGGTGTATTATTACTTATTGTAGAGTGTTTGCTCAGAAATACTTCGGGATTTAGATTTTTTTTCCAAAATGCGAATAGTAAAACGTTTTGATACTCTTAAGAAGATTTGTGATGGTCTATTTGATGGTGAAGCATGGTTTTATGTTTGTACTTGATGTTCTTTTTAAAACACCATTAATGCACTAGGCGTGAAAGAATCACGGATTAAATTCTCATATGAATACTAACTAATGTTTGAGGTGTATTTTCTTTTTTATTATGGACTTTATATTGCTCTTGTGATGGGGAAGCATGTCAATGTTTTTATGTGATAGATGGCAGATGAGCAGACGGATCACCTGATGGTCAGCCGCTGTCGCCGACCATAGAATAGACCATACACAACCATAGACAACTGACCGGATGGCGTATTTGGTAGTGACCCCTGCCTCATACGCCAAAGGTCGTGGTTTCGTACCCTATTCTGTAGAAAGTTTTCGTGTGATGAATACTTGTGTTTGTTAGTGTCTATGTGTAGGTATATGTATTTGAGTTTATATATTTTGTAATCTTTATTCTCTGATATCTGTAACACAAGTGTTAGTTATTTAATACGGAGCCAAGTCATTGTATAATATGTTGTGTGTATTTTTTTTTCGGGGTGTAAGGGGGTGAACCAACACCATTCCGCCCCAAAAGCCAACCTCACCTGCCCGCGGTGCATCCTGCCGAATAGCGAACGAGGCTCTGGCGACCGACTGATGGCGGTATATCCATCCAAAACAAATCAACAGCCCGGTGACGGGCAGCAGCGTCACCAGGGCAATAGCTACGTTCTGCGATCGCCAACCCGTCTGCCCAGCGTGGCTATTATGGGCAAACCCTCCAAATGATAAGACAACAAGGACCACGGCCCCCAGTTCCCGGTAGTCCCGCTATTCCTAGTTGTGGTGGTGACTATGGTAACGGCGGGACGGGGGGTGCAAAGAATCTCCGGGAGAAGATCGGCAACCACCAAAACCAACTGATCAAAGTGGCGAGCATTTGGAGAGGCCTATGTCCAGCAGTGGACTGCAACAGGCTGATGATAATTTTTTTTTAAATTTTTTGACGCAAATGCACATAGATTTAAAAAGTAACTAACATAGGTGCATGCTGGGATTCAAACCACGACCGTTGTTATCCTTTAAGCTCCCATCGCTAGCTCACTAAGTACATACTTCCAAGAGACGTCTCCATCAAATATTTTTGATCCAATTCATTTCTGATGAAAGAATGAACTATTATACAATTATAGCACCTTAATAAAAGCAATACAATAAAAGGCGAGAGCCATAATTTTCGTATCGTTTTTTGGCACGCGACAAGCTACCGTTTTTTATTCATTTTAATTTCATGGTATAAAGTTACCATGTGTAATGGAGGGGTTGGGTGACTGGAAGTAAGGGTAGGTAAATAGGTTCGATATTTTTATTAGTAAAGACGTTATTTGACTGGCCACATGGCGCGTTTAGTAGGGACCTTATTTCATACTTCATACGCTAAAAATCGAACCGATTTCCAGTTTAGACAAAGATTTTTTTATAAGTACCTAGAAAAAACAAAACACCTCATACATTGAACTGACTCCGTTAAGAAATTAACTTAGAAACTAAGTTAAGAAATAAATACAGTGCCATCCATAGTTTCTAAGTTGTTGCAATACCCTATCAGGGTCATGTATACATATCGCTAGTCAGCACTAATTAGAATATTTAGTTTGAAGACCACAATGTCACATTGTGCAGTTAAATAAATAAATAAATAATAAGTAGCTAAAGCACGTGTGTTACATTATATCAGGCAACAGAAAAAACACAAATAAAATACTTAAATAGATACATTACACACAGACACTAAAAAAATACGTGTTTATCACGCAAATATTTGTGCAGGGTGGAGATCGAACCCGCGACCTTTGGTGTATGAGGCAGGGTCACTACCAAATGCGCCAAATGAACCAATAGATGTCGATTACATCGCGCTAGAGTTTCGTGTTTTCGGTTTACAAAGAAGCCTTGTCGTTGTCTATAGATGTTATCTCTTTATAAATAGTATAGAAGAAGATATAGAAAAGTATAAGTGTTTACCGAGAGACTGAAACTTCAAATCTGTTAAAAATAGATTATGTTTTGTGAAATCAATTGGCGTCACTAGATTGTCTAAAGAACTAGGCATTCCAAAGTATCCAAACATGGTAGATATTCAATTTCGCATCATCCAAATCATATCAAATCAAAATCTCTTTATTCAATTTAAGTCCTTTACAGAACATTTATGAATATCAAATTTTAAAATCTACTGCTGATTCGGAAGGTCAATTTCAACCGAGAAGAATCAGCAAGAAACTCAGTAAAACTTAATCTTTTCCAATTTGTTATCATAAAATTTTTAAAGAATTAAATAAAATTTAAATTTCATTATGCATACATTGTGTAGGTGAACAGTTTATCATTTCCACAAATCATTCGTACCAATCAAGCCAAAAACTTGGTAATTACAAAACGATTCATACCTTACCGTACCGTTGCTAATCTTTTTCAATTCAATTGCAAAAACCTAGCATTTATTTACTCATAAGTCGCGGATCATTTTCAAATGTTCACGTTTTTGTCGCTCCCGGATGTGGCACACTCTGGTCAGATGTGGACCAAAAAACTGCTGCCACCGGAATCACACCTCAGCACAAATCCTTTGATAAGAACAAACGGGACGAGTTTTATTGTTGAGAAGAGAATTTATTAATATTCAATCTTGGGCGAAAAAAGCGACCTTGGCTTGGTGGGCTCCGCTTTGGAATTTTTGGTTTGGATCGATGTTTGATTATAGTAAAACGTGATAGTAGTTTCAATATCAAACTGGTGGGTAATAGGGTATTTGACTAATTACAACTTTAAGAGCACATATTTTGGGCAAGCCCAAAAACGCTCTATACAAATGGATATTGAATTGTGACGTCACAACTCAAACTTCTGTGTGCGCGTCTAGTAAGTTTTGTTTGGTAGCTATATCAAATGTTTCGTTTAAGTAAATGGTTTTATAATAAAAGTTGGTGGAAAATGTACGGATAGTTCAATGATATAAATATTTAAAAAATATTTATACTTTAAAAATGGACTTGCCCATGAAACTTTGAATGCTCGCAAAACCAGCTAGACGTTATATTTTTAACTGAAAATGTTGGCCATTGGTTCTTATTTCCCAATATTTGAATAGACTATCAATATTTTTTTACTATATCGAGATTAGTCCAATACTCAATTGCTTACTATCAGGTGATCCATTTGTTCGTCTGACACCAATCACATAAAAGAAGATATGCCTGGTACCAAACGGAAGATACTAGCAGTTCATTTCGGTCAAAAGAGCCGCTGAAAAAAAGACATTTCTATATATCAAGGGTCCATCAAATGTGAATTAATGTTGGGCGAAACCGGCGGAAAGATTTACAGTTTTTTGTTCAGTAGCCTTTGGAGATCCGTGCGCGAGCGCAGCCGTGACAAATTGTCAGGTTGTCTTGTTTCAAATTACTGTTATTTATTAATATGTATAGCTGTAAAACTACTAATGACAACTGTTGGGGATCACTTTTTTAAACGGTTGCAGTATAGAATTGTGATGCTAGAGTATTTATTATTATTAATTGTGGGAGAGCCATGCTTCGGCATGAATGGGCCGGCTCGACCGTAGTGATACCACTGTCTCACAAAAAACCGGCGTGAAGCAGCTCCTGTGCTGTGTTTCGCCGAGTGAGTGAGGGTATCGGGGGGAAGGGGATAAAAGGTTGGCAGCGCACTTGTGACTCCACTGGTGTTGCAAGTGTCCATGGGCGGCGGCAATTGCTTACCATCAGGTGATCCACCTGCTCGTCTGCTACCTATCACATAAAAAAAATATATATGTATAGCTGTAAAACTACTAATGATAACGCTGTTGGGCTCACTTCATCAAACGCTTTCAGTATGGAATTAAAGCTAGAGTATTTCATCATCATCATCATCATTTCAGCCAATAGACGTCCATTTCCTTCGCGGAGTCGTGATACTGAGCAAGCCACTCCCCAGTAGTGGCATGCTCACGTACTCCGAAGCCCGTTTAGTCGCCTCTTACGACAGGCCGGGAATACCTTGGCAGTATTCTTAACGCCCCTAGCCACAGGGCACCTGTGACGTAGGCCTCCCCCAACGTTCTATACAAAGATCGATCCTGTGCCACCCGCATCCAAGGGACTCCCGCGACCTTTTTGCACTATGGAGGAGCAACTGTTCACTCAGGCCACAACACAACAAATTATTGGCGTTTAATTGTTTTCCAGATCAAGTATATAACGCAACCATATTGATACATTAAATTGATAATTTTCGAACACCCAGCTCCCGATCGCTTCGCACTTCCCCGCTGGCAGATTAGGCCGCGGTTACAATGGGAGACAGCGGGGCGCCGCCGCTGCTGCTGCCAGCGGGTGACGTGTGAACACGGCCTTATACGGACACAAGTTATAGGAGCTAGCGATTTACTTTAAGGTAATTGTGGGAACTAAACTTTCTAGATTAACAAAACCAAATAAACATTTCTTCTTTCTTCTTTGTTGTGAACTCTGTCTGTCTGTCTGTTACTCTTCACGCCAAAACTACTCAGCGGATTTTAAATGAAATTTGGTATACAGATAATCTAGACCCTGAGAAAGAACATAGACTACTTTTTATTGCGAAAAGGGGGTTTTAAGGGGTTGATAGGGGGGTAAAAAGTTACTTTTCTACGCGGACAAAGTCGCGGGCGGCCGCTATCACAATATAATCCAGAGTGATACCACGGCTTCACAGAAGACCGGCGTGAAGCAGCGTTTGCGCTGTTTCGTCGAGTGAGTGAGGGTACTGGAGGTGCAATTGGGGGGAAAAGGGGTTAAAGGTTGGCAGCGCACTTGAGACTTTACTGGTATTGCAGGTGTCTATAGGCGGTGGCAATCGCTTACCTCCAGGTGATGCGTTTGCAACCACCTGTCACCCATCACCAAAAATATATTAATCAATAAATATATAATACATCCTTATATACAGCGTAAACGCGCTAAGATCCGGAAAGAGCACTATTTCGGATTTTAAAACCAATGACTATGATTTAAGGTCGAAAGCAAAATATAGTAACGACATTTTCGAAAATCAAAATGTCTATAGGTACTTAGATGTTATGTTCTACTTATGACAGTATTAGCTATTGGGATTACTTTTTTTCATTAGAAGAGTCACAAGTGTGCTGTCAACCTTTAACCCCCTTTCGCCCAATCGGCGGTCCACCCGTACCCTCACTCACTTGACGAAACACAGCGCAGGTGTTACTTTATACCGGTCTTCTGTGAGGCCGCGGTATCAATCCATTCATGCCGAAGCGTGGCTCTCCCACGGCAATTTTAACGGCTTTTACAATCGCTGCCGCGCATCACTTGGGCCACACCAGTTGTTCTTTTTGCAGTCATCTTATAATCCGGTGGCACTAATGTACTGTCCCAGGATGCCAAGGTGCCAGATCCATTCACAATAAAGACTGAAGGCCATCCCGTCACGGTGAGGAGAAAATGATGAACTAATATCTAATTTATTTAATTTGGATCATTTCTTTTCATTTGATCAGGTAAGGTGAGAACGCTCTTTGACTTGGATATTGTATGACCATAGGTTTTTTATTAGTCAGTAGTTAAGTATATATCAGTACTAAACTCAAAACTGGAATTCAAGACCAAAAAATCTACGACAGATACGTCACTGTCAAATCTGTTAAAGTCACTTAAAAGTGACGCTTTCAGGTTTCGCCAACCTTTTTGGCATTATTTTTCTTATTATGCAGACTAAACTGTCAAGTTTCCATACATTGTTATAATGTTGTGGGGTAGATACCAAATGTTATTAACACCTGAAGTGTTACAAGCGCAATAACATCTTTAAAAACTAAAATTACGGATGGTTAAGTTTTTACTAAAGTGTCTTGTATTTATGTGAAAAAAAGTAAATAAAAATATTTTTTTTAAATTACAGAATCAAAATTACCAATAAATATGTTTTTAGATAAAAGGGGTATACTATGGTACTATCATTTTATTGCAGTAGCAACATTGTAGTAGCTGTTTTGATCTTGAATTCCAGTTTTGGGGAATAATGACATGACACAGATAATATCTATGAACCTTTACTGTCCTTTACCTTGTATTCCACAAATTATTCTGAACAACATTTTGTTCTACGACTTTTGGAAATTTTCATAAACAAAACCAACTACCTACTTGTTGAAAAATTCAACTTTTCAACAAGTAGGTAGTAAGAACAGTATCTACTTAGTATAAACCACATACAAAAAAATCGAACTACTAGTACTTCTAAAAGTGTCATAAAAGCAAATGATAAAGCTTATATAATCAACAATAGTTAAGCCCATATTATTATAGTGTTTACAATATAAGCGGATAAGCTGTATACAGGGTGTTTCTAAATGTTGTGCCTGTTGAATGTGGACCGACATGATCAATCGGGGTTAGTTAGGCGCTGTTATACGGGGTGAAAACTGACCACGTATTTAGGCAAAAAATGTTTTAATAGTTTTGACTTTTATTCTTAAACTAGTGGCTCCCGGCGAACTTCGTTCCACCTACGTTTTGTTTAATTTCTCACCTTTTAGACCTTCCCTGGACTACGACAAACATTTTAAAACTACAATCAGCTCGATCGGCCCAGCCGTTCTCGAGTTTTAGCCAGACTAACGAACGGCGATTAATTTTTATTTATATAGATTCGGTCATTTCGTACACACTAACATCTAAGTCTTCTTTCTACTCATAATTTAACATAAAAATTTTTGTTTGTTAATCTTACCTATCACACTAATATTATTACAAACGTGAAAGTTTGTAAGTATGGATGGATGGATGTTTGCTCCTCTTTTCACGCAAGAAGTAAGTATTGCAGACGAGCAGACGGATCACCTGATGCATCACCAGTAGAGTCACAAGTGCGCTGCCAACCTTTTATCCCCTTCCCCCCGGGTGGGCCTCCGGTAACCTCACTCACTCGGCGAAACATAGCACAGGTGCTGCTTCACGCCGGTTTTCTGTGAGGCCGGTCGAGCCGACTCCGGTCGAGCCGGCCCATTCATGCCAAAGCGTGGCTCTCCTGCAAAATTTCACCTAGTATGTCGCGAGTGCAGGTAGCATAAAAGTACAGTGAAGCACAAAAGTGCACAATCAATGTGCAGCGGAGCCTGCCGCATTGTAGCGGGGCGCACCGGCCGCAGCGGGTACCGGCGGGCACGAAAGTGCTTTTATGTGATAGATGACAGACGAGCAGACGGATCGCCTGATGGTAAGCGATTGCCGCCGTCGTCTATCACCTATGAAATAAAAAGAAACACTTAAATTAAATCACAAGTTCTTGTAAGAACGATGAATTTAAAGTGTGTTTTTTTCTAAACAATAAATTGTCAAGAACTATACTTACTTAGTTAAAGGGATTTTAATGTTCACAGATACACTCTGTATTATATTACTACCGACCTTCGATCATATACTCTAGATAGAGAAATCTATACTGTGATGTATGAGCGTAAATGTTAAATTAACGTCGTAACGCCAGACAGCAGACACAACGGACGGAAAATTTATTGTTTTATGCCTTTTACAAGTCTTTTGGGTTTTACGACGTTAAAATATTTTTTTAGTAGATAACACTTGTTTTCGCGAGTGTACCCAGTGATGTTTATAAAATTGGTCAGATTATGACAGATTCTGAAATATGGAATAAAGGCGCGCAGCCATTGTGCCAAGCCAACCCTTTGATGTTACCGCTGGCCTGGGTTGCCCTATCAAATAATAATAATGTCCTCCTACAATTTTTTTGGTTATTGAAGGGTATAATATTATGAAATAGTGAAATAAATTAATAGTTACAATCCCTTAATCACTATTTCTACCAACTAATACTCGCACCTACTTGAATATCCATACTTCCATACTAATATTATAAATGCGAAAGTAACTCTGTCTGTCTGTCTGTTACTCTTTCACGCCAAAACTACTTATTTATTTATTTATTATTGTTCACACAAAACAAATTACAACCGTTACAAAGATATGGTCGTTACAAAATAGGTAAACAGTTTTGATCTGGATTGTAATTCAAAAACACTGAACGGATTTAAATGAAATTTGGTATACAGATGATCTAGACCCTGAGAAAGGACATAGGCTACTTTTTATTGCGAAAAGGGGGTTGTAAGGGGTTAAAAGGGGGGTAAAAAGTTACTTTTCCACGCGGCCGAAGTCGCGGGCGGCCGCTAGTTTGTCATAAGAGAATCGTCCCGTTGGTCTAATGGATTTAGTAACCGCTTCATGATCTCGGGGTCCTGGGTTCGATTCCCGGGTCGCTAGGAAATAAGTAGTATGAAGGTAGTAGGATGTTTAAATTTTTTCGGCCGTAGCTCAGTGATTATTTGATTATTATTAGCTATTTAATAAAATACTATCCTCGCTATTCGAAACTATTGCTCTGTCTCTTTCAAATGCATCACAATGAAAGAGACAAAGCTGATTGTAATCATCTATCAGCATTAGGTAACCGTGGTGTAACATGGTTGGTAGATCACGTCATATAGGGATGCAAATATTTACAGATACCTGTATTTTTTTTATGTGTTAGGTAGCAGACGAGCAGGCGGATCACCTGATGGTAAGCAAATTGCCGCCGCTCATAGACAGCTGCAACACCAGTGGAGTTACAAGTGCGCTGCCAACCTTTTATCCCCTTCCCCCCGGGTGGGCCTCCGGTACCCCACTCACTCGGCGAAACACAGCACAGGGGCTGCTTCACGCCGGTTTTCTGTGAGGCAGTGTATTAAATAAATATTAATAATCATCAATACAGTCATACTACAAAACAGAAATAAAATTCAAAAACAAGTACAGTTAAACTTCGAAACCATGACAGATGTCAAAAACGTCAAACAAACCAGGAATTAACAGTCTTGACACTTGATTACCGAGAACAAAACACGTTTCAAGTGTCATACATTACTCCAATCGGTCTCACATGGTAATAACTACTCGTCTTGAAATTCTTTATAAAGGTTACACTATACAGAAATTCACAAACTTTCGTAAAGCTCAAACAAGCGAAAATAAACTTTAAAGCTTTGCAAAAACGTCTACTACGACTGAACGATCAAGGTACTTTACGTCAAAATTTTTAGTGAACATTTCCACTTTCATTCTCAATCAAATGTGGACTTTATTGCTTTCAAATTGAGGTGGTTTTGGAGTGTAAAGGCAAAAATACAGGGTTACATTTTGGAGGACACTTGAGTCGAGTATGGGCGAATTGAGACCAATACAGCGGTTTTCGACATCTGTTGTGTATTCGTTCGTTGTTTGTTGATTATGATTTGATTAACATTATAATTCGTTGTTCACGAATACTCTTCAGCAACTTTTAAAAAGAGAAATAGAAAATATCTTTATTAATTCAAGTTAGGTCCATACAGACACACAAATGAATGTGAAAACATAAGTATGTAAGTCAACGAGTATTTTTAACTAACTTACAGTAGCATGTATTTTTTTTATTTATTAAATACTTTTTTTATTGTACAGATAAACTTTTTTTATTGTTAAAATTTTGCGTTACATTTTTTTTATATATATAAGATGGGTTTGCACTTGATCTCATCTCACCTGATGGAGAGTGACAATGAGGTCTAAGATGTAGCGTGCTTTCCCAGAAGAAGCCTATTCACTCTCGACTTAAAGACACCCAAATTGTAGCTCTCTGGATATACAGAAGCCGGCAACATTTACAACTATTCATTACACTGATTGTGGCGAAAATGTGATATTTTTGAAGAAAATAAAATATTACAGACAGACTTAGATAACAGTAAATTAAATTTTTCAAGATGCAATACACACAGTTATAAATAAATGAAAACATCTTTTAACCGAATGTATTAAATCTCAAAATTTGACTTCAATGTCAAGTGCACGAGAATTGTCTACCTGCAAATCTTCAAAAGCGAGCGTATTCCTTCTTGTGTTAAAAGGTCGGCAGCATTCTTGTGACTCCTTGGTGATGCGGGTCTCCATTGGCGACGCCAATTGCTTACTATCAGGTAATCCGTCTGTTTGTCTGTCCCCTATATAGAAAAATAAAAAAAGAAGTCCACGTGATCCTGTTTTAACTATAACTAATATAACTTCTATAGACAAGGCTTATAGGTAAACCGAAAACACGAAACGCTTGCGCAATGTAATTTAGCACAGCGCCATCTATTAGTTCATTTCTGAATTACGGTCCCGAAGCGAAGTGAGGGCGGGCCACTAGTTATCTATAATTTTAAGACGTCACCAAGGTCCAGCCTGACAACCAGCGCTGCAGCAGCTGCTCGCGGCGGCTGCAGCATCATGCTGAGGCTGAACCTTGTTGGCCGCAACTTCTAGGTTCCTTTATTTTGTTTTTTGTCTATGTGTAAACGTGTTGTGGTAAAAAAAAGTAGGTACCCAGCAAAGGTAGATACTTTCTTTTACAGATA
This sequence comes from Cnaphalocrocis medinalis, assembly GCA_014851415.1. Lineage (NCBI taxonomy): Eukaryota > Metazoa > Arthropoda > Insecta > Lepidoptera > Crambidae > Cnaphalocrocis > Cnaphalocrocis medinalis. The sequence goes on along the minus strand of CM026301.1, from coordinate 2,399,674 downwards.
TTCCCGCAAGAAAACTGTTAGTTTAATAAAAACCCATTGTTTATACGATTGTCGTACAGACAGCGCCAAGTCGAGTTACATCAGCTATGCTAAAATAGGCCTTGTGTCTTAAACATAAAGGCGGTGTAAACTACAAAATGGGTAAGCATCGTGACGCCGTGTGTACATTTAATTCCTCGGAACAATAGTATAATCTTAACCGAATCAAGTTCCCTAGTACCACAGTTCAAAGATAGCCAGTAAGGCTAGCATGGTGATCAGTTCATAGAAAACTTTGTCATCCAAGAGAGGGCGCTAGACTGCGCGGGAGGTCACCCATGCGTTGGACTGACGAAATCTAGTATTTTTGTAGGGAGTCAAGCAATCGCCATACGGGAAACAGCCCCGTGCAAGAGCCAATGGCGTCTCCCACGATTCGGCCCGTACGCCAAGAAGGCGGAAAGGACCATGGGAAGGTGGGTTTTGACCAAACCAAGTCTGCCTTTTTTATTTTTTTTTTATATTATAGGAAGGCAAACGAGCAAGCGGGTCACCTGATGGTAAGTGATCACCGCCGCCATTGGACATCAGCTACATCAGAAGGAGTGCAGATGCGTTGCCGGCCTTTTAGGAAGGTAGGTAGGCTCGTTTCTTGAAGATTTGAATGTCGTACCGGTTCCTTAATGGGGACTCAATCAATGAGAGCAGCAGGACCTTAGTGACGCGCATTGAAACTTTTTTTTGGTGACCCAGGTGAAATGCCGCCGGCCTGAAGTGCAATGAGCCGACGTCGCCACTTTTCGGCGGCGCCTTATGCACTCCCCCGGCTGGGAGACCGACGGGTAGTGTTGGGCCATGACTATAACTGCCCCTACCCATACTACTACGAGTACAATGGCGATCACTACCGCTCTAATAAGGGTGTCCCGTACAGAAAAATTAAAGGCACAGAAAATTTTGCTAAGAGCCATTTTGATGAATTGTTACTTGTAACTCCCCTGGTGTAACTGGTCTTTGGTCGGCGATAGGTACTCTCTTACCATTAGGGTCCGTCTTTTTTCTATGTGATCACATAGCAAAAAGAATTTGCCCGTGGGAGGGATCGAGCATGAATGGGCCAAGTCGACCGGAGTCGACGGGAAGCAGCGCCTTCACACCGGTCTTCTGTGAGGCCGTGTTATCACTCCGGCCGAGCCAGCTCATTCATCCCGTAGCGTGGCTCTCCCACGGTCTAGTTAGTACTACTGAGGAACATCTGTACTAGCTAGTACTTTAGTTACTACATCGACTACCAAAAATCCGACTCACTTGCCCAATTCAAAAGAATTGCCCGTAATTGCCATTTCCTTCCAATTCGACTGCACTCGAGGTTTACGACTACCCACCAACCAGAAACCAGCTTTAAAAAGAAATAATCCAAGTACCAAAATCGTTTGGTCATCCTGTTTGGACTTACGTCTGTTTACACCCTAAAAGTTTACGGAAATCGTCGAGAGGATAACCAAATTGAGCTTTGTTGGTTTGGAGTTATGGTTTGTTTTCGGTTGTGTGTTTTGTATGACCTCGGTGAGGGGTGCACTGTATCGAATTGATGAAGATGCTTGGATACGTCAATCTTGGTCTGTGTAGATTTTTGCGATTGTTTTCGCTGTTGTATCTTTAAGAGATCTTATAGACCTTGATGGCGTAGTGGCTAGTGTGTCCAAAGGTCCCGGATTCTTTTTTTATGTTAGGAGACAGACCTGATGGTAAGTAATAGAAAGCATATTCATTCATTCATTCATTATCATATCCCTGCAACAAATACATACATAATAAGTATACACCCAGACACTGAACAAACACAAGTGTTCATCACACGAATGTTTGTCGATCCCCACGATCGAGCCCACGACTTTTGGCGTATGAGGCAGGGTCACTACCAAATGCGCCATCCGGCCAGTCAAAAGTAAATGATTCTTCTTTCTTTCTTTCATATGAAAGGCAATAAATTATTGAGTATTGAGTGTGTATTCCTCCCCGAAACTCATAAATCATCATCTTCATTTCAGCCAATAGACGTCCACTGCTGGACATAGGCCTCCCCCAAAGTTCTTCACACAGATCGGTTCTGTGCCACCCGCATCCAAGGGACTCCCGCGACCTTCACCAGATCGTCGGTCCACCTGGTGGGAGGCCTGCCACGGCTGCGGCCTCCTGCGCGTGGCCTCCACTCAAGGACCTTTCCACCACAACGGCCGTCTGTTCTCCTCGCAATGTGCCCTGCCCATTGCCACTTCAGCCACGCAATTCTTTAGGCTATGTCTGTAATTAGAGTATTTAAATCGATTTTTTGAAACCTGCACGTTTCCGTTTGCTAGATTATGAAATGTATCCTCTTTCTAAGAGTTTCAGAGGTTAAATGTGTGACATCATTATAATTCCCAAATCCATAACCATGTTGGACCATGAACCTCCTCACAGAAGACCGGCGTGAAGCAGCGCCTGAGCTTTGTTTCGTCGAGTGAGTGAGGGTACTGGAGGCCCAATTGGGGGGCAAAGGGGTGAAAGGTAGCGCACTTGTGACTCTACTGGTGTTGCAGGTGTCTATGGGCAGCGACAAACGCTTACCATCATCAGCCTGTTGCAGTCCACTGCTGGACATAGGCTTCTCCAAATGCTCGCCACTTTGATCGATCTTCGGCTACTCGCATCCAGCTCCAGCCAGCCCTCTTGCGCAGATCGTCACTCCATCTGGCTTGAGGTCGTCCTACACTACGTTTACCGAGACGCGGTCTCCACTCCAGAACTCGTGGTAATTTACAAATACTATATCGGCAGTCTTATCGCTAATTGCCAGATCAGATGATCCATCAGTTGATTCATTTTGGACTTTGGATCATCTTTTGTCTATGTCACTAGTGCTAATTTTGCACTATGGAGGAGCAACTGTTCATTCAGGCCACAACACAACAAATTATTGGCGTTTTAATGTTTTCAAGATCAAGTATAATAATAGGTATAACGCAACCATATTAATACATTAAATTGATAATTTTCGAACACCCAGCTCCCGATCGCTTCGCACTTCCCCGCTGGCAGATTAGGCCGCGGTTACAATGGGAGACAGCGGGGCGCCGCCGCTGCTGCTGCCAGCGGGTGACGTGTAAACACGGCCTTATACGGACGCAAGTTATAGGAGAAGGCGATTATACTGTAATTGAGAGAAATAAACTTCGATCATAATATAAACCAGAGTGATACCACGGCCTTAACAGAAGACCGGCGTGAAGCAGTGCATGCGCTGTGTTTTGCTGCGTGAGTGAAGGTACGGGTGGCCCAATTCAGGGTAGGTGGTTAAAATGGTGTTGCAGGTGTCCATGGGCGGCGGTAATCGCTTATCATCAGGTGATCCGTCTGCTCGTCTGCCACCTATATCATGAAAAAAAGCAAACTTGGCAATTTATTGTTTGGTAACATTTAAAAATAACGCAATTCAAATTCATCGTGCCCAGATGGGCTCGTAATCCTATCGATGATCTTTAAAAAAGAGTTTTTATTTCATAATGAGTTTCTAAATGTAGAAGAATTATTTCCAATTTCAAATTAATAATTTGATGACAGATAAAAAAAAACTTGGTGTTACAGGTGTCTATGGAGGCGGCTATCGCTTACCATCAGGTGATCCGTCTGCTCGTCTGCCACCTATCACACAAAAGCACTTTTGTCCCCGCCAGTACCCGCTGCGGCCGGTGCGCCCCGCTACAATGCGGCAGGCTCCGCTGCACATTGATTGTGCACTTTTGTGCTTCACTGTACTTTTATGCTACCTGCACTCGCGACATACTAGGTGAAATTTTGTAAACAAAATGTTTAACTGTAGGAGAGCCACGCTTCGGCATGAATACCACTGCCTCACAGAAAACCGGCGTGAAGCAGCACCTGTGCTGTGTTTCGCCGAGTGAGTGAGGTTACCCGAGGCACCCCCGGGGGGAAGGGGATAAAAGGTTGGCAGCGCACTTGTGACTCTACTGGTGATGCTTCAGGTGATCCGTCTGCTCGTCTGCAATCTGTCACATGATGTTGCCGGTGACAATTGCTTACCATCAGGTGATCCGCAAGTTCGTACGCCATATTTTGGACAATCCTCACAATGTATTTTTATAAATTGTAAGCTATAATTATTATTGTAAAGTTTCATTTAAATTTATTGCGGTAGATTTTTGCGTGAAAGAGGAATGTACTTAATATTAGTGTCTCCCGGCGAACTTCGTCCGCTTACTTTTTGTTTAATTTCTCACCTTTTAGACCTTCCTGGACTACGGCAAACATTTTAAAACTAAAATCAGCTCAATTGGTCCAGCCGTTCTCGGGTTTTGATCAGACTAACGAACTTCAAATCATTCTACTAAGGAAGAATTGGATGTTAGTGTGTACGAAATGACCCAATTAAAAATAAAAGTCTAAACTATTAAAATATTTTTTGCCTAAATACGTTGTCAGTTTTCACCCCGTGTAACAGCGCCTAACTAACCCCGATTGAACATGTCGCTCCACATTCAACAGGCACAACATTTAGAAACACCCTGTATACAGTTTATCCGCTTATATTGTAAACACTATAATAATATAGGCTTAACTATTGTTGATTATATAAGCTTTTTTATTTGCTTTTATGACACTTTTAGAAGTAAGTAGTTCGATTTTTTTCACCCGACTACGGCAATGCAAAAGGAGGGTTATGATTTTGACAGGCTATGTAAGTATGTATGTATGTATGTTCATCTGTTTCCACGTATCTTTTTTTTTTATGTGATAGGTAGCAGGCGAGCAAGCGGATCACCTGATGGTAAGCAATGGCCGCCGCTCATGGACAGCTGCAACACCAGTGGCGTTACAAGTGCGCTGCCAACCTTTTATCCCCTTCCCCCCCGGGTGGGCCTCTGGTACCCTCACTCACTCGGCGAAACACAGCACAGGGGCTGCTTCACGCCGGTTTTCTGTGAGGCAGTGTATTAAATAATATTATAATCATCAATACAGTCATACTACAAAACAGAAAAAAAATTCAAAAACAAGTACAGTTAAACTTCGAAACCATGACAGATGTCAAAAACGTCAAACAAACCAGGAATTAACAGTCTTGACACTTGATTACCGAGAACAAAACACGTTTCAAGTGTCATACATTACTTCGATCGGTCTCACATGGTAATAACTACTCGTCTTGAAATTCTTTATAAAGGTTACACTATACAGAAATTCACAAACTTAAAAAAAGCTCAAACAAGCGAAAATAAACTTTAAAGCTTTGTAAAAACGTCTACTACGACTGAACGATCAAGATACTTTACGTCAAAATTTTTAGTGAACATTTCCACTTTCATTCTCAATCGAATGTGGACTTTATTGCTTTCAAATTGAGGTTGATTTTGGAGTGTAAAGGCAAAAATACAGGGTTACATTTTGGAGGACACTTGAGTCGAGTATGGGCGAATTGAGACCAATACAGCGGTTTTCGACATCTGTTGTGTATTCGTTCGTTGTTTGTTGATTATGATTTGATTAACATTATAATTCGTTGTTCACGAATACTCTTCAGTACTATTAAAATAGAGATAGAAAATTTCTTTATTAATTCAAGTTAGGTGCATACAGACACACTAATGAATATGAGAACGTATTATTATAATAGCTACTGGTTAAACCTTAGTGGTTTTTTGTGTGCTGTTAGAATATAAGAAAATATTATAACACTGTAAAAATGGTAAATAAAATAAATTAAAAAAAATGTATGTATGTTAAGAAGTATTTTTTAGCTAAAGTAGTGTGTAATTTTTTTTATTAATTAAGTTAGAGACTCGTCATTCGTAGACAAAATTTAACGTTGTGTTATCTCGTCTATTTTTTTTACTGCTGATTTGTAATGTCGATTTTTTATAAAAAGATACCAGAAAGAAGCTCAGAAGTTACTTTTTTCATTTCAAATAGTAATACCTAAGTTAAAGAGTTTCATTGTAGATAAATAAAAAATATAAAATGGATGTAAATATCTTGATATTAAGTAGGTACCCATAATGTATTATATTGATCTAAACATAGTATAGGTTGTAAAATTGTAATAAAATTGAGTATGTGCATTAAGTTTAATTACCAAAAGCTTAATAGGGCGATAAAAAAATAGTAACAAATAAATCAATGCATTTTTGTACCAGTTTTTTATTTGTTTGCGCCAATGTAGGAAACTATTGAATAGATTTGAATAAATGTTGTTGTTGCATAGTAAAAATATTTTAGTGGCAAACCGAATTTCACACGAGCAAAGCTTCGAGCGTTAACAAGTTATAAATAAATGAAAACATCGTATGGACGAATGTATGAAATCTCTAAATTTGACTTCAATGTCGAGTGCACGAGAATTGTCTACCTGCAAACCTTCAAAAAGCGAACGTAGGTACTCCTTTTTGTATTAAAAGGTCGGCAGCGCACTTGTGACTCTTCTGGTGATGCGGGTGTCCATTGGCAGCATCACTGACGCATAAGTTTTTCTGCCTCATGTGTGTCTGCCCCCTATATTATAAATAAAAAATGGGCATCTCAGAGAATGAACCAGGGTCAAGTTTAACTTTAGAAACAGTCAAGAAGTGATTATGTTTTAAATAAATAAATAATTGCGCCAGACAATCAACCTGGTCTCAAACTAGGGCAGCCTCTGTACTATGAGTACCGGTGACGATAAATAACTGGGGGCGTAAACCCAGAACACACAGACCCAAGAAAACCTAGAAAATGTACTTTCCTAAGTTGATTTGACCGGGAATTGAACCCGGGACCTTTCGCGCTTCGGGCGAACACCTTAGCCACTGCGCCATCGAGGCCGTCAAATTTGTAATTTTTTTAATTCTTTTTTTTTCTGTTTTGTGCATGTCTATTCTCTACATTATTTGAAGGCGTCACCCAAGGTCCAGCCTGAGATCCAGCGCTGCAGCTCTTGCAGCGGCTGCAGCATCACGCTGAGGCTGAACCTTGTTGGCCGCAACTTCTATGTTTCTTTATTTTGTCTTTTTGTCTATGTGTAAATGTGTTGTGGTAAAAAAAAGAAGGTACCTAGCAACGGTAGATACTTTCTTTTACAGATATTCCCGCAAGAAAACTGTTAGTTTAATAAAAACCCATTGTTTATACGATTGTCGTACAGACAGCGCCAAGTCGAGTTACACCAGCTATGCTAAAATAGGCCTTGAGTCTTAAACAAAAGGACGGTGTAAACTACAAAATGGGTAAGCATCGTGACGCCGTGTGTACATTTAATTCCTCGGAACAATAGTATAATCTTAACCGAATCAAGTTCCCTAGTACAGTTCAAAGGTAGCCAGTAAGACTAGCATGGTGATCAGTTCATAGAAAACTTTGTCATCCAAGAGAAAGTAGTGGGCGCTAGACTGCGCGGGAGGTCACCCATGCGTTGGACTGACCAAATCTAGTATTTTTGAAGGGAGTCAAGCAATCGCCATACGGGAAACAGCCCCGTGCAAGAGCCATTGGCGTCTCCCACGATTAGGTCCGTACGCGAAGAAGGCGGAAAGGACCATGGGAAGGTGGGTTAACCAAATCAAGTCTGCCTTTTTTATTTTTTTTTATATTATTTATTTATTTTATTTTTCAAAATCTACAGCTCTTAAATTTTACTATTTAAAATGTATATAAGTACTACTTACAGCCAATAACAGATTTTAAATACATTAAACAAACTTATATAAATACAACAGCCAAGGGGCAGCAAAAAAGGGGAAAAACAAAAAACACCTCGCACGTAATTATGTATTTATGTGTATGTGTGTGTGTGTCTGTGTGTGTGTGTGTGTGTTTGTATGTGTGTTTGTGTGTGTGTGTGTGTGTGTGTGTGTGTTTGCATGCGTGTTTTGTGTGTGTGAAAGATTATGAGAAGGAGAGGAGTGTGGTGTTTGTGTGTCACCAATCGAGGTCAAACGAATGTTGTTTCGAGAAGAATCTCAAGTACTTTCTTCTTAAAGTCTCCCACAGACTCCCAGAATAAGTAATAAAGTATAGGAAGGCAAACGAGCAAGCGGGTCAACCTGATGGTAAGTGATCACCGCCGCCATTGGACATCAGCTACATCAGAAGGAGTGCGGATGCGTTGCCGGCCTTTTAGGAAGGTAGGTAAGCTCGTTTCTTGAAGATTTGAATGTCGTACCGGTTCTTTAATGGGGACTCAATCAATGAGTGCAGCAGGACCTTAGTGACGCGCATTGAAACTTTTTTTTAGGGATCTAGGTGAAATGCCGCCGGCCTGAAGTGCAATGAGCAGACGTCGCCAGTTTTCGGCGGAGCCTTAGGCGTGTCGCACACACACTCAAGAGTCGAGGCGGAAGCGTTCAAGTGGCGCACCGCCTCTGACTTTTCTACACAATCAAATATGTCAACGCATACTGCCATAGTCGCGGCGCAGTCGAGGCGGCGGAGGTGCAGGGTCGAGTCGGCGACTCGGCGCGGGCGCTCGGCACGCTGCCGCCCCGACCCCGCCGCAATTTTTTCATCCATTCCATCCATTTCCATATTGAATGGGTGTAAACGATGCGCTGCACCTCCGCCTCGACTCTTATATCACACCACCGCCTCGACTGTGCCTCGACTCCGCCTCGACTCTGGCAGTATGCTACCCGCCTTATGCACACACCCGGCTGGGAGACCGACGGGTAGTGTTGGGCCATGACTATAACTGCCCCTACCCATACTACTACGAGTACAATGGCGATCACTACCGCTCTAATAAGGGTGTCCCGTACAGAAAAATTAAAAGCACAGAAAGTTTTGCTAAGAGCCATTTTGATGAATTGTTACTTGTATTGTAACTCCACTGGTGTAGCGGGTGTCTTTGGTCGGCGGTACCTCTCTTACCATTAGGTGATCCGTCTGTCCGTATTTTTTCTATGTGATCACATAGAAAAAAGAATTTGCCCGAGGGAGGGATCTAGCATGAATGGGCCAAGTCGACCGGAGTGATACCACGGCCTCACAGAAAGCCGGCGTGAAGCAGCGCCTTCACACCGGTCTTCTGTGAGGCCGTGTTATCACTCCGGCCCAGCCAGCTCATTCATCCCGTAGCGTGGCTCTCCCACGGTCAAGTTAGTTGTTGGCGACCACCGCCGACCACCACCACTAACCATCACCTCTTTGGCTATCTGTGTAATTCAAATTCTTTCAGTGTTCTTTTATAAGTAAAATAATTAAGTGTCAATTACCTTCTGTACGTTCAGTTGTTCTCTAGTGTGTTGTCGTTTTCTAACTTGTAACTATTGAGACCTTCTGTATCATTTAACTTTCTAAATATAAACACTTGTGCTGTGTATTTTCCTTCACTCCCAATCATTCCCGCTCCATCCTCATTCATATCCTGGAATCGTTCATCATCATCCGCCCATCAACTTCACCTCATCTACAGCGAATATTAGTACTACTGAGGAACATCTGTACTAGCTAGTACTTTAGTTACTACATCGACTACCAAAAATCCGACGCACTTGCCCAATTCAAAAGAATTGCCCGTAATTGCCATTTCCTTCCAATTCGACTGCACTCGAGTTTTACGACTACCCACCAACCAGAAACCAGCTTTAAAAACAAATAATCCAAGTATCAAAATCGTTTGGTCATCCTGTTTGGACTTACGTCTGTTTACACCCGAAAAAGTTTACGGAAATCGTCCAGAGGATACCTAACTAAATTGAGCTTTGTTGGTTTAGGGTATGGTTTATTTTCGGTTGTGTGTTTTGTATGACCTCGGTGAGGGGTGCACTGTATCGAATTGATGAAGATGCTTGGATACGTCAATCTTGGTCTGTGTAGATTTTTGCGATTGTTTTCGCTGTTGTATCTTTAAGAGATCTTATAGACCTTGATGGCGTAGTGGCTAGTGTGTCCAAAGGTCCCGGATTCTTTTTTTATGTGTTAGGTGACAGACCTGATGATAAGCGATGGCCGCCGCCCATAGATACTGCAACAACAGTAGAGTCACAAGTGCGCCTGCCAACCTTTAATTAACCCCGTTTCGCCCCAATTGGACCTCTGTCCTCACTCATCGACCAAACACAGCGCAGGCGCTGCTTCACGCCGGTTTTCTGTGAGGCCGTGGTATCACTCCAAATAAACCTTTAAAATACACAGCAATATTATTTTTGTCATTTCACTGAGCCAACTTAGGGATTTGATCAATTCACTAGATTTGTTTAGGGAAAACATAAAATTATGTTGTTATTTTAACATCCTCCGTGATTTGATCAAATCCCTTGGAGAATTGATCAAATCCCCGTTTTTATCCTGTAGTAAGTAACTAACTAAGTAACTAGTTTTAAGTTATATACCTCTGTTTTGTGTGCAATAAAAAGCATATTCATTCATTCATTATCATATCCCTGCAACAAATACATACATAATAAGTATACACCCAGACACTGAACAAACACAAGTGTTCATCACACGAATGTTTGTCCAGGTTGGGGATCGAACCTACAACCTTTGGCGTATACCAAATGCGCCATCCGGCCAGTAAAAAGTAAATTAACTTTTCATATGAAAGAAAAAAAGAAGAAGAATTATTTAAATAATTCTTCTTTCTTTTTTTCTTTGATATGAAAGGCAATAAATTATTGAGTATTGAGTATGTGAGTGTATTCCTCCCCTAAACTCATAAATCATTATCATCATTTCAGCCAATAGACGTCCACAGCTGGACATAGGCCTCCCCCAAAGTTCTCCAGACAGATCGGTCCTGTGCCACCCGCATCCAAGGGACTCCCGCGACCTTCACTAGATCGTCGGTCCACCTGGTGGGAGGCTTGCCACGGCTGCGGCCTCCTGCACGTGTCCTCCACTCAAGGACCTTTCCACCCCGACGGCCGTCTGTCCTCCCCGAAACTGTTCAATGTGTCTGTTATGGTGTTCCCTGATCGCTATGACATGTCTGTTATATACCGCAGACAATACCGCCTGAAATAAAACTTCAAAATTAAACAAAAGGTGCATAAAATCATATTTTATTATCATCCCCGATTCCGCCCGGGCAATGTCCTTTTGTAAACGAGTTTTTTTTTTATAGGATAGGGGGCAGACGAGCAGACGGATCACCTGATGTTAAGCGATTACCGTCGCCCATGAACACCTGCAACTCCAGGGGCTTCACAGGTGCGCTGCCGGCCTTTAAAAGGTTTGAAAAGAGTACTTCTTTCACGGTAGGCAGCGGCATGACTGTACCTCGGTATTGTTGTCTATGAGCGGCAGTTACCATTTACCATCAGATGGGCCGCATGCTCGTCTGCCTACTTCAGCAATAAAAAAAAAACCATAAATCAAAATTCCCAAAAATATCGGAAGTACTCTCGCAATAAGCCCACAGTTTTAAAACTGCTATACAAGTATTTGTCAAGACAGAAATAAGTGGTCACGCGAGCAAACCCGTGGGTCTGGGCACTGCATAAGAAACTTCAGGAATTTAACGTCCTACCACACGAATGTCGTGTTCGTAGTTACAGGGACGGACTTGGGGGATAGATGTATCTATCTACTCATTGATAGATACATAGATAGATCGACTATCCCTACGTAAACCACAAAATAGGGACTGACACAGAAAGCTGACTCGGCCTTGATTTTGAATTTAGAAGAGTTCGTTGACATATGCTAGGGTTGTTGCCCGGCATAGACCTCGACAGTTTGACAATCTTATGTCATAAGTCAGGATTAATGTGGTCGAAAAGGCGTTTTGTGCGCATGCGTGAGTACATGACGTCATATTTTTAGCACTTAGTGGACAGTCAGCCTTCTGTGTCAGTCTCTATTTTGTGCGGTAAACTATCAAAAGAGAAAATTTATGTTTGTGTTGTTGTATCACATCTATCTTCTATACTAATTATAAAGAGATAACTTCTATAGACAACGACAAGGCTTATAGGTAAACCGAAAACACGAAACGCTTGCGCGATGTAATTTAGCACAGTGCCATCTATTGGTTCATTTCTGAATTACGGTCCCGAAGCGAAGTGAGGGCGGGCCACTAGTATCTCATACATTGACCTGACTCAGTATTAATTAGCTTAAGCACATGTGTTACAGATATTAGACAACAGAGGAAACACAAATCGATACCTTAAATCTCAAAGGGCGTAATCACCAAATCATCACTTTTCAGGAGAGCCGAAACAAAAAAAAATCTAGAATTAAATTCATAACTTTTAAACTAATAATGCCATATAAATGAAATTTGGATGTAATTATCGAGTATCCAGAGCTTATAACACAGTTATATGGTATTCAAATACAACCAATGTTTTGCCAAACTGATTTGTGGATTACGCCAAAAAAATATTGACAATTTGGCATTTACGACCTAAAAAAAAGGCTGTTCTGCAATAAGTTATGGTATAATGGCGTTTACGACTTGAAAAAAAGGCTATTCTGCTCTATGCTATGGTGTAACAGCCTAGTTAACTTATAGAAAATGCATTTTAAAAAGCTATTTTCGGTTTTTTATAAGTAAAAAACACTTCGAGGAAGATACAAATTAAGAGACAAATACGGGTAGTTTCATTATTACAAAATTTATAGCAAGTACAGAAATGAAAACGATTTTATTATTTCAATTATACAAACGCAATCACATTAGTTTGAAATTCAAACGAAAGTTATTGATTTCCATAATTTTGTTTTGTTTTTAAATTAGTATAAACAATATCTGCATCGACAGGACTTTTACTTAGAGCTTAAATTTTAATAAGTCTTCTACCAGTACTGTGCAAAGAAGTAAAACAAACGTTTATTTTAAAAATGTTAAAGCTAGGATTGATCTACATAAGATTAAGCGCTAGCAAAACTCCCGCCACTTTGTTTATGTTTTAGGTTTTGCGTGCTATTAACAATCTTTAATAGGAGTACTGTTGGGCAAAAGAAATAAAAGACGTCAACTTCACTATATAACAAGAATTTAATCACAGACATCGACACAATTCGGTTCGACGAGGGGAAATGAGTGGTATATTCTGCTCATTTTCGTATTTCCTCATTTTCGTCTAGGATACTGACACTAGAGTAATTCTTCTTACGTATGGGTAGTAAAAGTACTTGCTAATTGCATGTCTGAGCGTTTTTATTTTAGAATTTATAGAAACCGGACTAAACGCGATATTCATTATGCAGTATTACTACCACTTACTTTATTTATTTTTGTTTAAATTCTTAAAGTAACTCGAGTCGTAAACGCCACTGTTACACATATCTGTCCTATACGCCTCATTCGATAGTCAGTATTTTTCACATCATTATAATTTTAACTGGTGTATTGACCGAAACCTTAATAATGAATTTTTTAAAGGTATTTACGACTAAAACTCTTGCATTATCGACGGTAAACACGTGGGCTGTAATCACCACTTTTTTGCGAATTTTAAAACTTTGATAATACAGATCGATAGAGAAAAAAAAATGGAGTAAGATAGCATTCAAAAGTCATTTTGGCCAAAATGGTGATTACGCCCTTTGAGATTTAAGGTATCGAAATGTAAGTAACATTCAGACACTGAACAAACTCAAGTGTTCATCACACGAATGTTTGTCCAGGGCGGAGATCGAACCCACGACCTTTAGCGTATGAGGCAGTGTCTCTACCAAATGCGCCATCAGGCCTGTCAAATATTTATAATCATTCCAATTTTTGTAACACCTAACTGCCGCTTAGGCAATGTCAAAAAAGTTATTTGTAAATCATACCAGAGTTTGATCAGAGTGATATGAAAACGATTGTAGCGTTTTCGTTTCACAAAACTAGCAGCGCCATCTAGTAAGGTAGTAAAGAAACATTGTAAAAACTAATAAGAAACGTATTACACGAACACTTCGATCAACATTGCTCGATGCCCTGCATCAAAGATCTGGAACCCTCCATCTTTATAGCATTGTGGTTTTATTAATCTTACTCCCACCAATTATTATAATTACTAATTAGTTACATACAAGTAGGGTGTATTTAGTCTCGCCTTTGTGTTGCATTGGGCTTTGTTTTAAAACAATGGACCGGCTGAAACTTTGAACATGGACAGCCAATTATGAAACGAGAAACCGCTTATAGTAGGTAGAAAGTTTCTTTGAAACTAGAGTAGGTTAAAACTTAAAAGTATTTCTTTTTAGAGTTCCATAGCTAATGAAAAAACCGAACCCTTATATGTGATTCTTCATTAAATCATTGCCATAGTTTTTATTGCCATAATAAATATTCT